>MU405447.1:0-29172 GCA_022836615.1 Annulohypoxylon bovei var. microspora
TATTTATTATAATGGAATATAAAGCTTAAAGTAAAATATTATAAAAAGTATTTTTAAGTTTAATTAACCGAAAAAGTTATTAAAAAAAAGCAGATTTCATGGTTATATACGTACAATTATTTAAGGTAATTAATTTTAAAAGCTTTTATTTCTTTGTTTTAATCGATTTATATTATTAAATGAACCTTCGATTATTAAAACGGATAAAACAAGGTATTAAACGATTAATACATTTAAATAAAATTATAATGAATTATTATGGATTAAATTAAGGATTTAATTAATATATATATATTAATATTACATGAAAATTAAATGAAAATATTAATAAAATGAAAAATACCGCATAATATATTAAATGATCATAAAAACCTTATAAATCTTTATATAAATCATGTTAAAATGTTAAATCGGCGATTCGTTCCGTGGAAAAATTATAAAAATATAAATCTTTTTTATTTAAACTTTTATAAACATAATGAATTTTCTTAATACGTTTTAACTTAAAAAAACCTATTATTTTTTAATTAATTAATGTTATAAACTTCCTATCCCGAATAATAATATTAAATTCATATATATTATTATATGTAAATAATAAATCGTTATTATGTTCTTTAAATAAAATGTCGTATTTAATTTACGTAATACGTTAATTATGTAAAGGATTAAAATCAAGGATAACATATAAAGGCTTAATAAAATTAAGCTTTAATAAGCGAAATAAATGGCTTAATTTACTTAATAAATTTTAAGTTTAATTTTTTACCGATAACTTTATTTTAAAAATTAAATATAATTAAGTTACGTTAAAAGTAACATTAATAATATGGGTTTAAATTAATATATCGTGCCTTTTAATTTATAACGTATATTAATTACGAAATTAAATGAATTTTAAACATATATTTACTTTGTTTTAAAATAAAATAATAAGAACTTTTATATTTATCGCTTGCAAATATAAAGTAATTAAAATAAAAACTTAAACTTTATTTAAATTTAATTATTAATAATTTCGTATGAAAAGCGTCCCGTTTAAATGGTTCGATTTAATAATTACTTCATTTATAACGAAAATATCCCGTATATTTTTAATGTAATATATGTGGTTATTATTAATATATTTATCATGGATGGTTATTTTTTAATAACGAATAACATTAAGGTTTATATAAAAACTTAATGGCGGAATAAAGAAGAAATTATTGGAATGGAATCGATATTAATTATAAAGCGGAATATTTTTAAATGGATCGTTAAAGGGGAGCTTTTTTAAATCCGTTTCATATAAGTCCATTTTATTATTATTAATTTTATTATTATATAATAAATTTAAAAGTAATAAAATAATAAAATTAAAAATTATATGAATATTTATAAAAATAATTAATGATAAAGAACTTAAAAACAATGGTTAATGTAATTTATTTATAACTTTGTAATTTTAAATTCGAAGCTTTAAATTAAAAATTAATTAAATTAAATGTGGGATATGTGGTGTATGAAATCACATATAAAAACAAGGTTTTATATTAACCTTTTTAATTAAAAATAAACATTATTAATTACATCGAAATTAATATTATGCATTGGTAAAACCTTTAATATAAATTATGCATTGGAATTATTAATTTTTAAAAAAAAATTTAAAAATAATTTAATAAAAAAATTATAAAATTATTTCGCTTTAATTAAAATCATTTTAATATATTAAATGTATAAAAATTATTATTATATATAAAGTATAATATTTTATGTTTAAACTTTTAAATTTTTCCTTTTTTAATAATTAATTATATTTTAAACTTTTATGACTTTTATTTTATATTAATAACGCATTTATTCATTAACCTTTTTTATTATAATTATAATGATTATATAATGCTTTATATGTAAAGCTTGGATTTAAAGCAAATAAATTATATTATAAATATATAATTACTTAAAATTAAATGTAATTATAATAATAACGATAATTAAAATAATAATTTTAATAAAAATAAAACTTTTAATAAAAATAAAACCTTTAATATAAACGAAACTTCCATTAAAAATAAAACTTCCACCGGAAACGAAACTTTTATCGGAAATGAAACTTCCACCGGAAATAAAACTTTTAATAAAAATGAAACTTTTAATAAAAACGAAACCTTTAACGGAAATAAAACTTTTAACGGAAACGAAACTTATAACGGAAATAAAACTTTTAACGGAAACGAAACTTTTAATAAAAATAATAACTTTAACGGAAATAATAATATTAACGGAAATAATAACGTTAATAAAAATAAAAACAAAGAAATAATATTATATAAAATATACGGTTTATTTATAATATTTCTTAAAATATATTCCGCATAATTATTTAACGACTTTTTAATTTAATTCTTTTCTTTTATTATAAAAGTTCATTAAATTAACCTTTATTATTTTTTAATGAATTATGGACGGCGTAATAAATGTAATTTTTATTTTTTAAATATATAACATTATTTTAAATTAATATAATAACGGAAAAAATAATGTAAAATAAAGTAAATAAAAAAACGAACATAATGAAAATATAAAAATTTAAAAAAAAAATAATAATTAATAATATATTAATTTATATTTTTTTTATTATATTATAAAAAATTTTAAATGTATAATTTTAAATATAATTAAATTAAATTAATTTAATTATATTAAACCAAGTGAAATAAAATGAATTAAATTAATTAAAGTAAATTAAATTAAATTAAAACGAAAAAATCGAATTAAATAAAATTATTAAAATTAAATCGATTAATAAAATTAATGAATTTAAAGTTATCGACTTGCGATTAAATAAATTATAATAATTAATTAAATAAACGCTTTAAATAATTATATTTATTAAACCTTTTATTAAACCATTTATATAAATTACCTTTATTAAATGAATTATTTTTAATTATTTTAACCTACTTTTTTAAAATTAAAAACCTTTTTTACATATATTAAATTAAATTTAAAAAATTAATAATGTAATTGCTTTAAATAATCGCAATAATTCCGTGCGCGAAAATTAAAAGGTTTTAATTATATAAGTCCTTTAATAATTAATTTAATACCTTTAATACCACTTATCATGTTTATGTACGAGAATTAAAAGGGCCTAATTAAATAAGTATCTTAAATAATCAATTCGTTGCTGCCACCCAGCTGGTCCGTGCGCGAGAGCCAGCTTTTGATAAGCTTTTCGTTTTTGAAAAACTGAATCTTGTCGAAAACCACCTTCTCGCGAACGGACTACCTCAAAAGTTGAGACCTGTGGATTTAATTGGTTAAAAGCTTTGAGATGGTCCCACCTACGAAACAATACACCTAATCAATCGCTGTGGACATACCGGCCCTTAGGGAGATAACGGGGTTTACGAACTTTTAGCGCCAGAGATATAGAATTACCGCGATAGGAGATTTTTGATAAGGATAGACTATGGAGGAAAAAAAAAACACACCAAAGCTGTACCCGTTCAATTACCCTCGTTAAACTCGGGCATATCGATAGGGCCCTATCCACCGAAAAACGCTACATCGAGGCTCAAAATCTCAAAAAATTCCGAAGATCTCATTCCGAGACATCTGCTGCACGCCTCACCACCACGAGGGCTACCGCAACACACCCCTCGTGAGCCGCATATTGCTCATACATCTGCGCCTGACTTCCGCACTGCCTATCTCCCTCTTCTTTCCCCTACTCTTTCTCGTCTCGTATAAAACCCGTAGAACGTAAGGCAGCTCCCAACAGGGAGTCCTCTCTTTAGCCCGCAATGTCCAAAACTACTTTAGCAGTCATAGCGGCAAGCGCAAGTGCCGGTGCTGCCATAACAGCCACGATGCATTCATTAAGATCCTCGCCCGAGCGAAAACTCGATACGCAAACCATATCTACAACCTCGACAACATTCTCAACGGGCGGAGCATCAGCACCGATCCCCATCCCAACCAAACAAACATTCACACCCCCGAACCAAATAGGAGGGCCACAACCCCCGTACTCGACCTCGGCGCCCGCGGCCCTGGGCCTCGTCGACCCGTCTGGCCTCTTCGAATACGGGTTCCCGGGCCCCGTAGCCGACATCGCGACGCGGCAGGCACTAATCTCGTCCTTCGACCGACGCCTGCGCAACCCGCACTGGGTCGTCGAGCACATCACGCCCGCCTCCCTCGCGCAGCGCGGCGGCGACCGCAAGCACAGCGTCTTCCTCGAGGACGAGGGGGTCCCGGACAAGTTCCGCGCGAAGCTGAAGGACTACTTCCGGTCCGGCTACGACCGCGGCCACCAGGTGCCGGCCGCGGACGCGAAGTGGAGCCAGGGCGCGATGGACGAGACCTTCTACCTGACGAACATGTGCCCGCAGGTCGGCGAGGGCTTCAACCGCGACTACTGGGCCCACTTCGAGGACTTCTGCCGCAACCTGACGGGGCGCTACCCCAGCGTGCGCATCGTGACCGGGCCGCTGTACCTGCCGAGGCGTGACCCGAGCGACAACAAGTGGTACGTGCGGTACGAGGTAATCGGCAACCCGCCGAACGTCGCGGTGCCCACGCACTTCTACAAGGTCATCTTCGCCGAGGACGGCGCGGTCGGTGGCAACGTGGCCATCGGCGCCTTCGTGCTGCCCAACGCGCCGATCCCCAACGACAAGCCCATCACCGACTTCGAGGTCCCCGTCGAGGCCGTCGAGCGCTCCAGCGGCCTCGAGTTCGCCACCAAGCTGCCCGCGCAGCGGCGCAAGAGACTCTGCTCCGAGGCCACGTGCGCGCTGGTCATCAAGGACTACGCCAACAGGCAGAAGGCGTTCGCGAAGCCGGGAGCGAGCGGCACGGCCGTCGCGAAGCGCTAGGTAGCCGGCACGACTCGGGCATCATCATACACGTCACGAATCAATGATATATCTCTTGCATGTTCAAAGAAACGAGACCCATGATGTACGTACGGATAGAAGAGACTTAGCTGGATAACTAAATAAGAAAAAAATGCGTAATTTTATTGGGATACACAATACGGACTCATTCATACACGGCTTTTTTGCATTGCGATTTTTTTGTTCCCTCGCGGGGACATGGCGAACCTTGCGGTTTTTTGTTTCGAGTTTAAACGACTAATTTGTCTACATACCTACCTACCACATATATGGGCTACACCAAGCTTATGTACAGAATCATGTACAGAATCATGTACAGAATCATGTATAAATACTTGTTATTATTACTAGCATTGGCATACGGCGGTGACGGCGGATTGAGGGGAAAAGATAGCATACCTTAGCATAGCATAGATAGATAATATTTACTTACGTACCCGTAGGTTTCAAGTCTACCGCATACACATGTTTCAGTCGATTCTACCTGCCCAGTCACAATAGAGATCGGCCTTAGAGTATCACAAGAGAAGCGTATAGTACTGTAGAATTTGTGCATTTCTTTGCTATCCACAGCGGATAGCCACAGCCAAATTATTCCTAGCAACGCCTTCAGCGCCTGGGGGTATCAGCTCTTCTGACCAAAGAGCATCATTCATCTCTCATCGTACATTATGTGTCCTTTCTGAAAAAGGCAGCAAAGTTCCTCGAAGTGTCTAATATACACAACTTCATCCATAAACCCCTGATTCGGGCATAAATCGCCTGCTGTGCCAATTCCAGCTGCTGTAGCAAGATTTCCAGAAATCATTCGGGTCCGCTTTACCAAAGAAACGGTGCCTCCAACTTATGGCACTTTCCGGAGGGACTTTCAACCCAACCTAGCCGAGGTAAAGGTTCGGGTTTCGAGGAAGCAGCAGCTCTTTGAAAATAACTTATTTGTCTTCCGTTAGCGAGTGCAGGTTCTGGCATACCTAAGCCAGGAATTTCAGAGCGACTTGGTTCAATATGGCCCGTCTGTTTCCCATTAACCGAGGAACACTCTGGTCTGTTTGGTCCTCCACGTTTCGGGGGACCTGTGAGCCTTAAGCTCCTTCCACCAGTGGTCTGGCTAGACGGGGACGGTACGTTTGCGTGTTGACGGGGCGAAAGTGGGATAGGACTCGAAGGGCACTAGCGCACCCGAGTATAGTTCCCCTTCTTCTGCTCCATCCGCAAACTCTCTTCTTGACTAGGAAGAGGCACACGTCTCCGGCCGCCGTTGCTACCATCAGCCTGCATGTCGACACCCCCTGTTGCAAACACGGGTGGAGGTGGAAAGCCTGGAGGGACTGCAAAGTTAGGGGGTAGGATAAGACCCGGTGGAAGCATCCCCGGGGGTGGTGGAGGAGGTAGGCCAGCCTTCTGCATCATCTCTGCTATCTTGGCAAAGTCGGCTGGATTAGTAGGGTCCAGGCCCCCAGGTAGTGGCAGCGGTAGAGCACCGGCCGCACCAGGGATCGGGAACGGTAGAGGTGGAGCTGTAACTGACGTAGGGCCAGAATTGACCCCGGGAATGGGAGGGGGTGGCGGTAGGAGTCCGTTAATCGGTAAAGATAGACCAGGGAGACCCGGGAACATAGATGCTGGTTGCTTAAGCGGCATCTTCTGATCAACTAATCCTTCCATCTCGTCTTCAAGCTCCTGTTCTTCCTCCTCCTGGCGCTGACGACGCCCACCACGTCGATCCCATGTTCCTTGGGCCTCGGCAGCCGCCTCACCAATATGATATCTATCTTGGAAGATATCCGTCTCACCAGGCCTACCGCGGGACCAAAATCTTGTAATACGGTCGTTCGAGCCTGATGCTAAAATGTGGCCAAGGGGATGCCAGTCAAGAGACCAGATCGCAAAGTCGTGAGCAAAAGGAACCTTATGCGTCGGGTATATGGACTGTGCTGGTGCTGTTACTGGGTCGGGGCTTTCGTAGACGGCCGCGCTGATGGCCTGACCAGGTGGTGTATTCGGCTCGTCTAGTAGGTAGTGGAATAAAGATCCCTCGCTGCCTCCAGTACTTAGTAGATTCGAATGTATCGGGTGCCATGAAAGGGTCGAAATGTCCTTCTCGTGTCCTCTAAGAAGGCATATATCTCGCATCATTCGTATATCAAAGATCCTTGCAGTCTGGTCTCGCGCCGACGTTGCAAGACACCAGCCCATTACACGTTCGAATGATGTTTTGGTAATGGTATTCTTGTGACCGTGGAGAGTGGTCAGGCATCGCTGAGTTCGGGGATCCCAAAGTTTAACTAGATGATCCTTCGATCCCGAAACTATCAACCCTTTCGTAGGGTGCCAGTCGCAGGTCTTTGCGTCCCAACCATGGCCTTGAAGTGTTGATTCAGCAACGCCTCCAGCAAAGTCGAAGATCTTCAATGACGAATCATCTGATGCCGTGACGAATTTAGAATCATTCGGGCTAAAAGCAAGGTCTCGGATGGGATCAGTATGACCTTGGATTACTTGAACATTGTTGAAATTCGGCTGCCAGTACTTGATTATGCCGTCATGATCCGCTGATATCAACCAATCGTCACTGTGGGAATATGCAAGTGCTCGGATAGCGACATCATGGGCTTGCATAATTGTCTCGAAGTTGAACCCAGTACCATTCCATAGCGTAAATTCACCGCTGCTTGAGGCAGTGAGTAGTCGGCGTCCTTCTGGGGTCCATCGCACAACATTGACTGGGTGCTTAATCTTGTTAAGAGATGAATGCAGATGTTTTGTAGGAACAGAGTCAGCCGGATTGGTGACTCTTGCAAGCGGTGGCAGCATCTAGTCACGAGTTAGTATGCTTCCTAGTTTGAAGCCTTGAAGCATTAAACTTACATTCACGATGTAGCTAGCACTAGGACGTTCTGCCTCGCCCATAAAGCCGCCCTTAAAACGCGGTTCACGATTGCGCATCCAATGCGCAAGTGTAGAGCCATAGTCAGTGACGGGACCTGTAGATCAGTATTAGCATATGAGAACATCGAAGATGAAAATGAGAAGGAAGAAATGCCAGATGGATGGGTCGGGGACAAGATAAAACCGCGACAATGGACCGCAAAGCGCAATTATGAAATGCTCAAGGAATAATACTTGGAAGCACACGGGAATGTCACATTTGAATAAAATACTCACGTCGACCTCTAGCTCTTACAAAGCCACCGGAATCATGTCCACCTTGCGCGGCATGATCACCGCGTGGGTCATAAGACATGTCGAATTATTACCGTATGCGCATGCAGAATCAAGGACTATAGGTAAGTAGGCGATAGGTAGGTAGGTAGGTAGGTACTGGAACTAAAATTTTGTTGTAAAAGATGGATGATGTAGGTAGTAGTTGGGTTGTAGGTGATTGGGTGAGTTTGGATTGAGAAGGGCTACAAACGCGAACGGTAGAACGACGTCTGCAAATAATTAAGGTAAGGTTAGGCATAGCAGAATGGAAGGCTGCGGCTGAAGTTAGTTGAGCCACAAGACCCACTTGGCAGAAAACAGCCACTTCTAGGTACTGGTGGGGTGTCCGTAGCAACAATAGGTACATATGTAGGTACCCTTCAGCTTCGGTGGCGCTCTCGGCTTCTGTACGAATTAGTACGAAGTAACCTTGCAAGTTATTTTTTTTTTCATCGCACCCATCTCACTGTCGTTCGACCGAGAAGCGAAATTCTCGTAGCCAAGCGTTTCTTCACATGTTAATTGATGTTGCATCAGTTCCTTGCCTCTCAACCGATTTTTTCTCTCTTTCAATGTTCCACTTCCTAGGTATTCAATGTACATACCTATTATGGTTGTCTCTCTTCAGTTGTACTGAATAAAGAATGATTCTGTTCTATTGAATGCCTAGGTTGCGTTCTAGTTATAGACAACCTCATCAGCAAAAGCTATGTGATGATATTTATAGGTAGCTACGAAGTATAACTACCTAGATATATAAAAAGAGAGAATTCAGCATGCTCGATAATAGATAGTAGCCGCGTCTTATGGCCCCACTAATCATAGGCTCTTCCAATGTGACAGAGGGGAAGTAGCTTCCATTGTCCCCACCTGCCTCGATCGACAGGGTCTCTGATGCAATAATGGCGATACCTATTGCTGCAGTTTTATCTGTGAAGACTCAAATAGGCTTAAGGTTAAGCCAGGGAGAAACCCGAGGTTTACAGTTTGCGTTTATTAACGGGATAACCTCTTGCGTCTAATCAAACTCCCTACAACTTCCTCCATCTTATTACATTCCAATTGATCCAATCGACAACACCTAAGCCTCTACACCAATCACCAATCGCCCACTGCCGCATAGAAGTAACGCAGAGACTGTTGTCTCCTATCTCGGATATCTAGGATGTGTGTATGTGAGGGTACTATCTCTTCCTACTAGATAGAGCTATTGGCATATGTACGCACCACCCTTCCTCTTCTATGTCTTAGCTGTTCTCCCCTTTCACAGCTGAAGGATCGCGCCTGTACTAAGGTGGCGTTGCGAGCTTGAGACTAGGAAAATAAATGAACTTTGTGAGACTATCGCTGAGACTTGCACAGTTATTGTTTCCCGATATATATCCTTCCCAATTATCTTCCAGCGTTCCTTGTTTCCCCTCGAGGGTCTTCATATACGTCCTAGCGATCAAATTACGTTATTAAACCCAACACAATTGTTCGATTCGATAAATTCACCATGGATTCGGCCACTGCTACAAGCGTGGAGACAGACACGGGGACGGCGTCTCTTCGACGTGCCGGCGCTGTAAGTGGGACCAACGGTACAGTGACAGTCTCGGATGGTCATACGAACGGAGGAAAAAAGACATTTGCGTTCAAGAAGTATAGACATGTCACTGCGGTTCACTCCGAATCGAGGCCTTCAACTCTGAGCCATGACGCGAGAGCCCCTCCTAGCTTCCTAGGATTTAGAAACCTCATGGTTATCGTGCTAGGTACAACTCGGTGGACACTTTGCGACGGATATTAGGATGTGCTGATGCTTTCTAGTTGTGGGAAACCTGCGATTGGTGATAGAGAATATGCAAAAGGTTGGTTTATACCTGAAAAAAATAGCCCGGTTGGATACAGAGACTTACATGCAGGTAGTATGGGAACCTAATATGTATAACGTGCCACGACTTCCGGCGCCAAGATGTCATTCTTGGTTTCCTACTATATATACTAGTTCCTTGCCATCTCTTTATCGCATACTCGTTCGAATGGTACGCCGCTAAGCAAGCACGAATCTCACTTGCTCAATCTATCAGCAAAGGAGGATCAGCAAGTCCGACAGAAGACCAGCAAGCCAAATTTGAATCGAAATGGAAGAGTATCCGAAGAGTGCATCTTCTCAACGCGACTCTAGCTCTAGCCGTCAACAGCTGGGTCGTCTACTTCCATATATTCCACCCCCTAATCGGCACGATAACCGAGCTTCATGTAATCATTGTCTACATGAAGGTGGTATCATACGCCCTGACGAACAGAGATTTGCGGCACGCGTATCTTCATCCAGTGAAGGGTGAATTAGCTTTGCTACCCGAGCTATATGCTCAGTGTCCGTACCCGCAGAATATTACTATGGGCAATCTAGTTTACTTCTGGTGGGCGCCAACGCTAGTCTACCAGCCGGTATATCCTCGATCTGGGGATATCAGGTGGATATTTGTCTTGAAGAGACTTGGCGAGATGGTTTGCTTGAGCGTCTTCATATGGTTTTGTAGCGCCCAGTACGCTGCCCCTGTCTTATGGAATTCGCTTGACAAAATCGACCACCTAGATCTGATTTCGATCGTCGAGCGACTATTAAAGCTCTCTACCATCTCGCTTATTATTTGGTTGGCAGGCTTCTTTGCCCTGTTCCAGTCAGCTCTTAACGCATTAGCTGAAGTCATGCGGTTTGGTGACCGTTCCTTCTACGACGACTGGTGGAACTCAGCTGGACTTGGCGACTATTGGAGGCTATGGAATAAGCCTGTTTACCAATTCATGAAGAGGCATATCTTCTCGCCTCTAATCGGCAGGGGTTGGAATATGACGTTAGCTAGTATCGCTGTATTCTTCGTCTCAGCCGTATTACACGAACTACTTGTTGGGATACCAACGAAGAATATCATTGGTAAGTTCTCACTTTCCCTCGTTTTCTAAGATATACCGGGCTCACTGGGTGTTAGGGGTTGCATTTATGGGTATGCTTGTTCAGATCCCCCTTATCTGGATGACCCGAGTATTCGAGAGGATGCAAGGACCCAACGGTAGACTCATCGGAAACTGTATCTTCTGGGTCTCCTTCACGGTCCTAGGTCAACCCTTCGCCGCGCTGGTCTATTTCTACGCGTGGCAAGCCAAGTACGGTTCCGTCGCTAAACAGATGGCGTCGAACCACACGCCAGTTACGTTGAGCTAGGTGACACTCAACTGAACGGGTTACGAATTATGCGGATCTAGGAATTGAAAAATGGGAAAGGTGTTTCTGAGTCATGTTCATTAATTGCTCTCTTGGATATCTGAAACGGTGTCTCGGGAGAGCCGGTCTACAATATCGATAAAGTATAGATGAGCGATCTTGAGAGTAAACGGCTAATCAAGCGCTCTCTAATAATAATTACATATATTCTCTCAGTTGACCATAACGTACGTATCTACGGTTCCAGGTTATCCATAGTAATACCTTTTCACCCGAGACATGCGTGATATATTTCATCTTGTTTCATTTCGCTAGTTATCCCATGCACTATATATATGTACAAACACTATTATTACACTTAATGCAACGACGCTGTCCCTGTCCCTCTCCCTTCCCCTTCCTTGATCTTATGCTTCCCATTTCCTATGCCCTATCCCTATGCCTTCCTCTCTTCTCTTACACTCTACTCTACTCTGCCCCCTCTTACCAACTCTCCCAATTTTTTAGTTTGTTTTCCTTCCCAGGTATCTCACATACTCGACGACCGACTCCTCGGTCGACTCCTCCCACTGCTACCGCTGGTGAGTCCGATACCCAAGCTAGCGACGAGCAGGGCGGCGTTGAATATCGCCATCATGTAGAACGGGGCGCCGGGGGACACGGCGTCGAACATGTATCCGCCGAGCTTGGTCAGCAGCAGGATCGCGGCGCCGCCGCACCACGAGTACACGCCGGCGATGGAGCCCTTGAGTTGCACGCGGGACGCTGGCTCCCCTTTTCTTCGAAGGGCGGTGGTGCTGCTGCTATCGCCGGCATCAGACCCGAGTAGGGCATCCGTCTCGGGCCCCCTGGCACCCCCGTCCTCCTCCTCGTCGACGTCGACGACAGGCGCATCGACGGCCAGAACCCCGCGTCCTAGAGATCCGAGACTGCATACTATGGCCCCGATTTGGCTGACGCCGATTAGCACCGCGACGAGGAAAACAGCCGGTCCACCACCGCGTCCGTCTACGTCCTTATACTCCGGACTCTGCAGCTGCGGGAACGCGATATATCCGGCGACGCCTAGTAGCGCCGCGATGACGAGCGAGTAGTCGACGCCCGCTCCCCTCCTACTGGCGTACCCGAACAGGGGCGCGCAGAGCAAGGCGGCCAGCTGCGCGACGCCGGTCAGGATGGACGCTAGGACGTACGCAGCACGACACTCTTTCTTGAGCTCAGGCGACGGGTCGTTGGGCGAGCCGCGACAGAACCCGTTGCCGATGAAGAAGGAATTGACGTATAGCGGGACGAACAGCGATATAGCGACAGTGCTGGCGCGCGCCACGAACCCGCCGAGATACCCGAGCGCGATATGCGGGTCCGTCGTGCCGAGGCGGAGGGAAGAGATCAGGAGGCGGTGGTATGGGAGCGGTCCCCTAGTGATGGCAGCTACTGACGAAGAGGAGGGATCTGTGGTGTGGGTGTTTTGCGGCTTGCGCAGATTGAGAAGCATGCGCCATCCCTTCCCCTCCTCGCCTTTCAGGCCGCGGAGGCCGAAGAACACAAAGACGGCCACGAAGAGCGCGACAGTGCCCACGACGTAGAAACTCTCCGTGATGGCCTCTGCGGGTGTGACGCCCTCTTTCTTGGAGAACTGGGCCGGCAGCGGCAGGAAAAGGCTCAAGGCGACCAAAGCTCCGCAGCCCGTGAACAAGCCGACATATCCGGCTAGGGCGGACGGTCTACGGCCGCTACCCTCGACGCTTCCGTATGCGTCAGAAGAGTCATCTGATATATAACTGCTACTCCCCGTATTGCTTCGATTGCGCTGCGTGAATCGCTCCGGCGTAATCGTAGCCTCACTCTCCAAGCTCAAAGCCACACTATCCCTAGCATTGTGGCCCGACTTACGGCTCGAAGCCCTACTTCTTATGCTTCCATTATCCCCATTCCCTAGCACCTCGTCCTCCTCATTCGCCTCCTCTTTATTGTCATCCGTGAGCACGGGCAGTATTGCCGTAACCATAGTCGCAGCAGCCGTAGCCCCGAGCGCGAACGCAATCCTGGCGAACACCAAGCTGGGGTACACATCCCTTGCCTGGACGAAGCAGAACAAGCTGACGCCGATAATCGCATACCCTATTACCGCAACCCAACGAACGCCCAAGCGGTCGCTGACCAGGCCCCAGGCCGGGCATGCCACCAAAGCGACGATCTCATCGACGAACCCCAGGGTTCCGACGATGTCGCCGACCCCTGTCTTGACGCCTATAAGGTCGGTGATCACGAACGAGACGGCCGAGTTGAGGAACACCAAGAACGATATGCTGAAGAGCGCAATGCCGAGAAGATACGTGGCGGCCTGGGTCGGGGTAGCCGTCGGGCTGAAAGGCAGGAAGCGCGTGAGGAATCGGGAGCGCGCCATAGTTGGGTGATTCGTAACGGGTCGCCGGTCTACGGAGGGGTCGGTTGGGATCGGATAGTTCGGACTTTGGTCGTAAACAATACAATTCGTTTCGCAGATCCGTATATTATATTGTACTTAAAAAACGAATGTGGTTACATCTTTCATCGAGTTGTAAGCAGTTGAAAAGATGCTGGCTGGTAGATTCCAGCTCAGAGTTGGTTGAAGTGGGTAGGTTCAATTATCCCCCAACTTGGGCGATTGATAAGATGTAGTTGGCTTAAAAGGGTAACATCCAAGTCCATCCATGGTATGATCCTTCCTAGGTATTTTAGTCCCGGAAGCCGGACCTTCTTCAAACCTTGGCTCGATTACCGGCCGCAGGGATACACCACGCCCTGCACGCTTAACTCGACCTTGATGGTATCTCACGTATCACATTAATCAGGTACTGTTCCTATTTAGGTATCTTCCATACCAATGAGAGTTTATGAGTGGAAGTTTAATCGACTTTATCATGCATTGAAACGTATCTCAACTTATACATAAGAAGTCGTACAAAGTCACACACTTCATAAGAGTAAAAGGTTATTTACCTAGGTTAGGTACACTGGCAGACTGGGTGGAAGACCAATAGATGGGTGTATCGCCTAAAACGAAGCGAATGGGTTCATACATGTCATTGACTTGTCTAACATAATTAGTCCTCTTTTGCGAGCACATATCCTTGCTCGTTCCTATGCGGTCGTTTTATGTCGCCGTTCTCCATGGCAGACAAGACCTCCACGCAAATGACTTTCGATGATCCTAACGCCGGGTGATGAACTGTCTATCCCAAATTCCGATTGTTTACAGGATCCCGCTCGTGATGCCTGACGACCTTGCTAAAACAGCGCACATATACAACACAAGTAGTGTCGTGGCCAACTGAAGGGGGAGGAACACGAACGAGCCGGCTATTGCCATCAAGGACCAGCGGAATCGAGCAATCCCTTTCTCCAATCCTGCCTCATGCGAAGACTTCCATGCGGATTGGTCCCAAGATGATTGTCCATCCTCAGAATTATCATCCTGATCAGAGTCAGAATTTCCGTTGAAATCTTCCGAGTCAGACTGGGATTGTCAACCTGAGAAGTGGAAACCACCCGGGTATCCTTGCGGGCGCGTGCGACCACCAAAACCGCCACCGCCGAAGCCTTGGTGACCGCCAAAGGATGCGCCACCATTCATCATGCTAAACAGGATCTCCGGATCGATGCCGCCACCCATTCCACCTCCCATGCCGCCGCCGAACATGTCAGAGGGATCTACCAGATCCTCGCCACTGTCGTATCGAGCGCGTTTTCTGTGATTTGTTAGCGTAAAAATCGTCAAGCGTCATATATCAAATACATACTGAGGGTCGCTCAATGTCTCGTAGGCTTCACCGATATCCTTGAATCGTTCAGCAGCAGCCTCGTCGCCGGGGTTCTTGTCAGGGTGATGGACGATGGCAAGCTTGCGGTAGGCTTTCTTGATGCCATTCTCATCGGCATCTTTGGCAACATTGAGAATCTTGTAGTAATCCTTGCGCTGGCTCTTCTTAAGTTCCAGTTCGGCTCTGCGAATCTCCTTGGGAATGGTTCTGTCCTCTGGATCTAGCTCTTGAATAGACTTCCATTCGCGGACAGCATCCTCCCATTTATCAGCTTGGCCCAATGCATTGGCTTTGGTCTTTCTGGCCTTTATGTAGGTAGAATCAAGGGAAATAGCTCGTTCGCAATCGGCGATTGCTTCATTGAATTGCTTAAGCTTAAGTCGACATAGAGCACGGTTCTGGTAGAGCTTCGAGTTTGTGCCTCTGTTAGTAGGATCCACCTCTAAGGCAGCAGAGTACTTGTTGAACGCCGCTTCCCATCTACCGGCCTTGTAATCCGCATTGCCTTCTTCCTTCATTCGGTCTAGCTTCTGCACAGTTCGGAGCCACTTCACAGCATCCTTGAAGTCAGGGTCGCAGCTCAACGCCTTTCGGAAATGCTGAATAGCCTTGTCGTTCTCACCCTGGGCGTATAGTGCACGTCCGCGCAACACCAGTGCTTCCGGGTCCTGATTGTTCTGTCTTAGAAGAGTCATGGCCATGTTCTGAGCTTCTCCGAAGGAATTGGCGCCTCCCATCTTGAGGTAGGCGTTACCTCGCATGAGCTGCCATTTTCGTGGCTTGAGGGCTCCAGGTCCGAGCAACTTCTCAGCCTGGTCCAACGCATGCAAAACCATAGAGCCGCTAGTACCACGGTCAAGAGCGTCTTGGGCTGCCCTGACATGATGCAACATCTCCCTAGCAGGAGCCATATCCTTGGCAGAAGCCGCTGGACGAATACGATCAAAGGTTGTAAGTGCCTCCTCAGGACGTCCGAGGCTGGTGTAAATGCGAGCTAGACGCAATAGATACTTAGCATTGTGAGGATCCAAGTCGACAGCTCGAGTACAGTCATCTAAAGCCGAGTCGTACCGATAGTCGGACATGTAAGCTGCAGCACGGTTGCTAAGATAGGTAGGCTCGTTGGGCATAAGTTGAATAGCTAGCAAATATCAGCTTGAAAAGATCTTAGTGATAGTCAAATTCTGTAGTAACATACCACTTGTGTACTCAGCAATTGCTCGAGCATAATCCCTCTGCTTAAAGAACCTATTTCCGTCACTCTTATGAGCCTCGGCGAGCTCAGAATCATTAGGCACTGGACTAGAAGGGTTGGATCTGTGAGGCGGAGGAGCAGGACCCTGAGGCTCTTCAGTTGCACCATTCTTCACTCCATTGGTCTTGGGAGTGGCGGTGGGCTTGGGAGACTTGACGGGAACGGTGAAAGAAGATTGTGGCTGTACGGGAGGTGGTGAAGAAGGGGTTGCGGTGGGGGTATCTTTGTCAACATCCATTTTGTCGATCGAGGTCCGGTTGTTCATATTTAATTGTGCAGATAAACGTTTGAACTCGTCGGGGGGTAAATTGAGAGGATGCGTGTTAAGATCAACTTTGCTACGTCTAGAAGACGAGCTCGGATCAGTCGAATGTCTCGCGTTAGAGCGCGAGGTTCGAGATTTAGGCTGCTCCCGCTGAGCAGGCGATGCGGGGCGTGAGGGTTTCTTAGTTGGGGATTTTGAGGAAGAGCTGGTAGAAGAAGGCTTGACAGGTGAAGTTTGTTCGGAACGAGGGATTTGCGGCTGGACTTTTTCTTGGTGATGGTGGGGTCCGGTGTGAGATTCGGTGTTGTCGCCTGCTGTCGTCTGCTTCTTTGGGGCTTTTTTAGAATTGAATAGGCCCTTCATTTGGAAAGCGGGATGCAAGTTTTCGGCTTTAGTAAAAGCGTGGTTAAGTAGTACGTAGTCTCCGAGTTCCCACACCTCTATTTTATTACCTAAGACAAGGTAATTAATAGTTCCTTCCGCCTCAAACGCCGCCTTCGACAGCCTTCTGCTTGATGCTAGATCCTGGTCGGTTCTAGTGGGTAAGAAAAAAAATTATGTTAGTCGAGTTACTCGAAAAAACACAACGAAAATATCTTAAGGTTAGGCTAGATTGCATTCTAATTGAATGAGAGGCCAATTCAACGTAGGACAATAGACGTTATATGTGTGTATGCAGAATAGAATTGGACGGTCTTTTGCGTGGCGTATTCTTTTCCCCAGACATCCGGATACCGTAGTAGTAAAGTGCTGATTAGGCGATAGCGATATCACTTACACTGTAATCCTGATTTATACGACAGACCGCCCTACCAGTCTTGTCTTTGGATAACCAACAATTCTTGAGCGGGTCGTAGGCTGCAAAGAAGAAATAGGGTACTGTCGATTCCCCTCTCCTTTCCGATATTTTTTTCTTCTTCTTCAATCGTATTGGTGGAGAAAAGACCTGGTCCAGATAGACAGCGCAGGTCGACGGCGACTAGGACGGCCCCGGGTAGCGATAGCTTGTCGAGGTGGTACTAGGCAATAGCCGATGCTGTGAAGCGCGGCGAGAGGTGAAGAAAGATGGAGGGATTGCGAGGGATGTGACGGACGGACGGACGAACTAAATGTTTTTTAGGATAGAAATTGTGAAAGATGACAACAAAAGGATACGATTTATCAGCCCGTCGAGAAACTTTGCATTTACGGGAAAGCACTGCACGGCACCACGCACAGCCAACATGCACTAAAGCAGATAGTGATGTGCTTCAGGGCTGCTCCTGTTGAGAGTGAGAATAAATCGTTAGGCTGGGATTTGAAATTTGTGAAATTTTGGAGAACCCCCAGAAAAGAAAAAAGTACGGAAGTCCCGAGTACTTGGTCAGGCAGCGGGTTCCATGCACTGACTAAAAGTTGTTAATACATCCATAGATGTCACTTGTCTAAGCCTGCTAGCCTGCAAGCCTGCAAGCCTGCAAGCCCGCAAGCCCGCAGAGCCCATCAACCAGCAATTGCCATCAATCCAGCCCCCCACTATCGCATACTAGGTACCACTACCATATACTGCATATGGTAACCTTTACCACCTTTACCACCCTTTACCACTATCACCACAGGATGACTACTATAATTCTACCCAATATCCGTTCATGTTGATTAAGTCAGGGAGGTTGTATGTTCGGTTCACCAATAACCAGGTCGAAAACTTGACTTTGTTTACAATTATTTAGCGTCTGTAACGTAAGTCCGGTATTCTGAATGGTTATATATTCCCGGTACGCTTGTTCACGTAGTATTCTATCAGGCCAATCCCGTCATCACACTCACAATAGGAGAGGCTGAACACACCAACTGTCGTACTTGCAACAGCGCTCACTGCGGCAACACATTGACACACCGTTTACAACCCTATCTCAGCCTTCTATCCTGCCTCCTTCGTGATATGAATCTCATCAAACTTCAAATTGATATCATCGTATGTAACTCCCGAGGCTCGCCAATACTGTACGGGGAGTTCTAAACCCTGGTAAGCCGAGATGAGAAGATGGGCAGGGGTCACAAGGATCGTTCCGAGGAGCGGCAGGAGGTCCCCTGTAAACCAGACATAATATCCACTATACCCACTCTCTCCCACCTTCGCCAGCCAATGAACCCCCCTTTTTTCCAACCGATTCTCGAAGCTTCTATGGGGAAGGTACAGGTCTGATGTAAGAGACTGAGGTCTCCAGGCGCTTGGGCCAAGCGGGAAGATGCGTTTAGATGATGTATGTATTCTATCGAGACAACAAGAAAGTCTTTGATGTCTTTGATTTGCCAAGCTGCCAAGTTGTGATTGTAACCGCGTACAATTCCTATTGTTCCCACAACGGGCAAAGTGGATGGTGTGGATTTGTTTCAACTTCAGCTCCAGTTCTTTGACTGTAATAATTATCAGATTATGGTTATCAAGCACATGGCATGGCTCACCGAATGACTCGTCACCTATATTGAATTGTATATCATTTGAGATCGTTTTATTCGGTAGTTAGTCCCCGATATTCACATGCTTTCAGTCGGGGAAAGGTAAATGGTATACTCTAATTGGCAAAAGCCAATCAAAATTCGAGAATTAGTCGCAAGGCTGGTTCAGAGTTTGATGATTGATAATGCTCAACGTGGTTTGTGCTACAACCGTATACGTAGCAAACCACATTAAACAGTTGAAGGGTAAATGTTTGTGGCAGCTTCGATCCTTGATATTAATCACAAGTGACGATTTTCATTATCATATTGTTCAATGTTTGCTGAATAGCCTATGTATCACCTCCTTTTTATAAACATTTGCGTATAAATATGTTGGTATCGGTAATTACTCTACATAAGTAGTTGAAGGAAGTTATAGGCACCGAAAATAGGAGTCATTAGTTCGTCTTTATACGAGTCTTAATATTTTAACCTTTCTAGTCTCAACTCCGAGTCTTTGGAAGCGATTCGATAGTTGTACAATATATCGTGGTAACTATAGGTATATTGTGGTAGTATGATGTGTTCAGCGAATATCGACCTCAAGCTAAACAACTAGAATTGCATTTCATACAACTTTTTAGCAGACTGTAACTAGTACTATATCAGGTAGTTTAACCATGTTGAGACTCGCTTGGAGTTTCAAAAGACCCTATTAGCAACGCAGGTGTCAAATTCCCGTAACAGAGAATTCCGTATCAAGTATAGGATGTAGACCAACAGTAACAATTCCTCAAGGCCGTATTTGTCCACCTAAACTCCTCAGCACCAAGGCATGCCTACCGTAGGCATTTATTCATGAACCACCAGCTTAAGCCCATATTCCCAAATTCCACATAGATTATACAAAGCCCTATCACCAGTGCAACCTCATCCTTCGGAGCTTTCATGGGAATTAGGCTCTGAGGATCCATTTCCGCCAACGATAGAATTCACGAACTCCTGATACTTGAAAACTTCGCCGCGTTTACCAAGCCCGCCAGCCATGCTGCTCTTGCTGAAGGCTCTTCTACCACTGAACCCAACCATGATCTTGTCAACTTCCATCGGCGTCAGGGCTCTCTCTCCTGGCTCCGGCGCAGTGTGCAACAAAGCATCCCGTAGCTCGTTAAGATCTACTTGGCCGCTATCGTCGTCATCAAAAGCGGAGAAGGCCGAGAGGAGCTCCGCGCTTGGCGACATCGCGGCCAGTGTCGTAGCTATCGAATTGAGGAATACTGCAAGAGTCGTCGTCTGCGGGCCCCCTGGCGGGAAGAATTGTGATATGTCGGATGGGCTAGATGGCAGTCCTATATGTTTATTTACGTCAGCACCGATGTTTAGTAGCTTGGTTGTGAACTCCATAACAAACCTACCTAGTTGGTTGAGCATGTCTGCGACGTCCTCTCTATTTACAGCCCCATCACTGTCTCTATCCAATATCTGGAATCCATCTCTCAAGACTCGGACCTGTGCCGGCTGCAAGTGCGAAAGTGCGTTCCCCTGAGCTGCGGATTGTAACGGCGGTTGCGGTCGTGATGACGATATGTGCACGGGAGAAGCGAGAGAGTGGGGAGGCGGCATCTCTTTCGTCTGGACGTATCCACGGGGAGTATGGCTGTCCGTGCTGCTCGTAGGGGATTCTACTGTAGCAACAAATCTGGAAGGAGTATGTACGTTCCCAACTTTGGATGGCGATGGTGTCGGCGTCGTATATCTGGGTGTTGACGGTGACGCAGGAGACACCGGTCTACGAAAAGGAGAACTTCGAGGAGACCCGTAACCTAAAGGCGATGGCTTATAACTCGCTGACATGGCCTGGATCATGTAAGCATTTGTTTCAGTCAATCGTATCTCGAAAGGAGAGACGATCGATGCATGGAGCTCCGCAGGCAAGTGGGTTTGTTACTAACCATTGTCGCGTGGTAATTCCCAGGACCGTGTCACAGGTTTTATCGATAACAAGTAAACAAGATTGAAAGAAGGCGCTTCTTAGAAAATTCTATGTTCGTGAGAGTCGGCAAGAGAAGCCACCTGCGGAATTGAATTCTATTTTGGCATTAAGCGTGTCGCTAAGTGTGTCGCAAAGAGAATATCAAATTCGTATGGTATTAAATTTCAAGGTCAAAGTTGCGATGTTCTGGATCGGAAACTTGATGCATCATTGCATTGGTTCGCATGGGACCGTTGCGGAGCAACCATGAACCCACTTACCGGATTTGGTATATGATGTCACTAAAGACTCTCACGTGAGCGCATCCCTAGATCTCTAGAAGATCGAACACAAAATTCGATCAGAGATATAATATTATGAAAGGTACATACTTCAACACCGTACACAGTATGTACACCTGTTTCCAAATAGCTGGCTCCTTTTGCTATCAAGATACAATAAAGTATGTTGACCTCACAAATGGCTAAGGAAATGGTCATCTAATAGAACCATTCCCTGGAATTATCAGTGCTGTGGTATTTCAGTTCCACCATTGTCTCGTAATTAGAGATCCGGTCGCTGTGTCTAATTGGATTGTACATATATGGTGTTGCTGGTTAACTATACCTACCAGGTACCTAGATAGTAGGTGATATATCATATCAGCAACGCTTGGATGGAATAAGATAACTTTCAAAGTATCAGCTTTAAAACTGCCGTCTAGTCAGAGCCTGTTAGCATGATTCGATCTCAAGCCACACAAACACGCATTTGATATAGTTCGTAGGCTTTCCCATGATAGCCATTAGCTTGGTTGTCTATTTGACTCAATGCAAGACTAATGACAGCTGAGGCATAAGTCAGGTCGCCATATTGTAGTGGAATCTCCAGACTTTCTCTTCCGATCGATATTGCGTTAACTAGGTAGGTAGTTATACCTAGATAAGTATCATTTTTCCACTTCCTAAAAGATAAATCGATAAATCGAAGCGAGGAAATAGAGTTATTCAAAGGAGGAATTACACGGATAATCCTTGACTTCGGTAGGCCTAGATAAGGTTTATGACCATCCGTGGCTTGCGCCATGTGTTGAACAGGTAGCGGTTTATCATGCCATCGATGTCGTACAGTCATAACCTTAGATGTACGTATGAACTGTCGGTAAACCGGGACCCGCCTCCCCGCTTCCTTCTTGACGATCGGGCTGCGATAAATGGATTTGATTTGGTGATTGCGGTTATGGTAGCAGAACTAGGCAGTCGCAGCAGGGAAGTGGGGGTTAAAAAGGAAAGGGCATTAGAGGGCATTAAAGCTCTGAGAGGCGCTAAAAGAACACTAAAAGGGGTAGCCCCTAGCACCCTAGACCCCTAAATAGCGCCTTAAGCCTCTAGCCGAGCTAAATCATTGGCTGTATCACAAGAAACAGGGGTCTTCTGATCAAGGGTCTAAATTTGATACGAAACTCTCTGTCGCTTTCGTCTCGGTACCTTTTTTTCTTCCCCCAATCCTGAACCCCCCTTGCTCAGGGTGAAGTAACCGCCTTTTGAGTTCAAACAACACCGAAGAGATGACCGTGTAGCAGATCATGTCTCGGCCATTGACTTCTCTTACTCCAACTTTTCACTTCCGATTGCCGTTGGCATTGGTGGCATTGGTCTTGTGCATCTTCTGGTCCCATCTCTGATTTACCGCTCGGTGGTACATCCTATGGTTTATCGGTCTATCGCGACATCGCAAAAATCCACGGCGCAACCCCTGAGTTGCGCATGGCACAGCAGCGCTGATCGAATCCCCCGCAACGACAGGTCCACGAGTCGCAATATACATTGATTTGACGTATCATACTCTTGAATCTCGGCGCAATACGAAGGTATACATATTTTGGTGATACATCATTTCATCGCTAGCCAAGGAGCTCCGGCCGTGAGGATCAGCGCTCGATCAGTACCCCGAACAGTCCCACCGCGGCGGACCTGTCAACCGCGCGACGATCATACCAGACCCGAGTTGTTGGTTACTAATGGCATCGACTCAAATGGCGTTCCCCTACCTTTCGCGAACAAATACTAGCCAATCCCTTTCTAATGGCACTCTCGGTAACCACCGCTCATCTCTCACCTCCTTCTTATCTTCGCGATCCCCCTCGCAGATGTCTCATAATTCGCGACCTCCGCGATCTCCACAGCCTCCCATAATGAACAACGATCGTACGTCAGATCCCAGTTCGAAGTCCAAGACTTCGTCGCTGGCGAGCCAAACCGCGGCATCTTCGTCGCAACATTCCTCTCTCGAGGCGCCAAAACGCCATAATCCTAACGGCCAATCCCCGAGAAAATTGCGTTCGCAATATCCGCTCGACTCAGAAAATCATGTCGAGTACATCTTGGTCGCGTCTTTCGATATTGACCGAGGCCCTGTCATGGAGCATCAGTTTCCCGTCGCAATAACCGGGGATGAGCACATGTTAGCCGAACTCATGTTGCCAGATCAGGTTCATTCGCGTAATCAAGATTGGACCATCTTTTTCTTACATAAGGACACGAGCCAGGAGGAGGATGAAGAATTGCAAAAGGATAAAGAAGAGAGGCGAAGGCGAAGGAAGCGAAGAAGAGATAAGGCTGCCGGGATAATCAACGAAGATGATGAGACTACCGATGAGGAGGTCGAGGATGAAGATGATGACGATTGGGATGATGATTCCTCAACCGACTCGGAACCCGAGGGGGGAGAAGGACCCCCGCTAATATACGTCTTAAATTTGGTTTACACAAGACACGACAAGTCGGTCAAACGAGGCGCTGTAGTCAAAGCAATGGCTATATGTACGAGGCACCCCTTTTTACATATTTATAAGGTTAGTTGTAGTACCCCTTAACATCTTTTTTCCATATCCTAACTATTGCAGCCTCTCCTGTTACTTGCGCTTGAGGAATACTACAAGTCTCCAGTCCCAGAGACTTTATCACTGCTCTTTGAAGCTGTCAATCATATGGACCTTTCTTTGATGCCAAAGCTCAGCCTGCTTGAGAGATATCTCCTACAGGCTAGCAACAATAAGGACCTCTTCGTCGAAAAGTTCGAGCGAATGATACAGAGACGAATAACTGCGGACAAAAGCGAAGGGGTTGGCGAACCATTTGACGCAAGCAGAAGTCCTCCCAAGGTGCAAGGCATCTCTCGAGCAGGAACGAAGGCTCACCTCGAAGGCCAATCTACTTACTCCGTCCCACGAGATACGCACGAGTTTGAGAGCAAAGTTATGTACAAGGGTATACCGATCCCCGTGAAGGTTCCAACAGCCATAATGCCAGAGACAGTTGGAGATTTTTCTCTTATCAAACTGATTCAGACTTTTTCGGAACCGCATGCTAAGTCGGTACAACAATTTTCGATACATACACATCTAACTACGAACGGGCCAGCAACCCATCCTATAATAGTACTTGCTAATGCTCTTCTAACCCAGAAGAGGGTGATTTTCCTTGGACATAACATGCCATCGGGTGAGGTTGCGGAGGCTGTCTTAGCAGCGTGTGCTCTGGCCTCTGGTGGTGTGCTACGGGGATTCTCCAGGCATGCTTTCCCATACACAGATCTTACTAAAGTCGACGATCTTTTGAAGGTCCCTGGCTTCATCGCTGGAGTTACAAATCCGACTTTTGAACTACATCCCGAATGGTGGGATCTACTATGCGACCTCCAGACAGGACGGATGAAAATCAGTGATAAGATCGAACCCGCGCCAATCACGGAGGGACTTGTATACTTCCAACAGCAGAACCCGTCTTTTGCGAACTTGCTCAGCGGTTCATCCAATGCGAACGCAGATTACACCGGAGATGTTGTATTCATGAACGACATTCTCAAGAGTATAACGGCGAGGCGTGGTGAAAGAGTCATTCGAGCGAAGTGGCGAGACTGGGTTGTAAGATTCACCCGCATAGCCGCAGCCTTCGAAGAGACAGTATACGGAGCTAGTGCCTTGTATATTGGAAACGACGAATTTGAAACCCTCACGGGCGGGCACGGATACGTGTGGGCGGACGAAAACGCGAAGCAGAAGGAGCTTGCAGGCAACGTGTGTCGGATTGAAGGCTGGAGAAATACTAGGAGTTATTACAGCTACATCCAGGTAAGAAGCTATCCGGATCGAAATAACATCTCCTCGCAACTAACAAAATGGCTTTAGGACCTTGCTCAGCTATACACCATCAGACCTTTAAAAGGGTTAGACTTGCATCATATGCACGACCGCCTCCGGTCGCAACGTCTAAGTCCGGTACAAAGTCGGGAAATCTACTTGGCATTCTCCAAGTACGTCCACTCGTACGACGAGATATGCCTACTATTGTCTGTGGCACCCGAGTCTCATGCGGGGCTCTTCTACATAGCCCTGGGGCTGTTCCACAAGGACCGCGACGTAAGGATAAAGACGTCGGAACTTATCGATCGCATAAGTGACCACGAAGGCGGTCAGCACTGGTGGAGGGGGATGAGCCGTTTCGAGAAACTCGCCTTCCACCGCATACGACGAGAGGTAGACGCCGAAACGAAGAGCAAGCTGGAGAAGGAGGGCTTCAGTCCTGATGTGGAGAAGAGGATAAGCTAGAAGATGAAGATGAAGATGAAGATGAAGATGAAGATGAAGATAATGAAGAAGAGTAGGAAGGTTCAGACCTAACGGTGAGGCCGGAGGGAGGTTGATGTCCTTTGTTTTCTGAAGATATCCGTGAATTCGAATGTTGATATATACCACGTACGTAATTTACATAAGAACCATGCTCGAGTGCCCTTGATGCTTTAATCATAACGGTGTAGTTATACCTTTCTTTTTAGGAGTCCTATCAGGCGCTTTCATAAGTGATACACTGTGCCTATACCCATCTCCTTGCTGATTTTCTACCTCAATCATAACCCCGATCATAGGATTTTCGTGCCTTCGTTCTTTTTGAACCATCATTATCATCCGTTAGTAAGTATCCGCCTTAAAAGCGAAATGAACACGGTTCACAGTCGGAACTCGAGCTTTCGAAACTGTCAGTGGACGAATAACTACCTTCACCTATCCGTTTCTAGGCGAACAAGTACTTGGCAGCGTGGTCGACGTGGTCGCCAGCGAAGGACGACATGAAGAAGTACGAGTGGTCGTAGTCCTACACATACATTATTAGTACACTCTCACGGAAAAGAACAACATAAAAGGGAAGCCACTCACAGGCTGGTACCGCAACTCCAGCCCCGTAACGCCCGCCTCCTTAGCCGCCTTCTCGAAGTTCTCCGGCAGCAGCTGTCCGGCCTTATAAAAGTTATCGCCGGTCCCCACGTCCACCAGGGCCTTTAGGTCGCCCTTCCACGCCTTGACCAGCTCCGTCGCGTCGTGCTTCTTCCAGGCCTCCTTGTCGTCGTCGCCGAGGTAGCCGGTGAAGGCCTTGACGCCCCAGGGGCACTGGGTGGGGTTGGCGATGGGCGCGAAGGCGCTGACGCTGCGGTACTTGCCGGGGTTCTTCAGGTACAGGGTCAGCGCGCCGTGGCCGCCCATGCTGTGTCCCGTGATGCTGACCCTCCCCTCGTCGAGCTTGTCGCCGAAGGCGGCGAACAGGGCGTCCGGCAGCTCGGTCGTGACGTAGGTCTCCATGCGGTAGTGGGCGCTCCAGGGGGCGCGCGCGGCGTCGACGTAGAAGCCGGCGCCGGCGCCGAAGTCCCAGCTCTCGGTCTCGCCGGGCAGGCCGGCGCCGCGCGGCGAGGTGTCGGGCCACACGAGCGCGATGCCGGCCCGCGCCGCGTGCGCCTGGAAGAAGCCCTTCTCCGTGCAGTTCTGCGGCGTGCACGTCAGCCCCGACAGGTAGATGAGGACCGGGACCTTGGCGCCGCCGCCGCCGGAGAGCGCCGACGGCGGCAGGAACAGGTTCACGTCCATGGGCGTGCCGGTGCTGGTGGACTGGTGCTGCAGCTTCAGGAGCTTGCCGCCGAAGTTGGCGATTGTGGCTTTGGTCTCGAAGGCCATTTTTCCTGTTTTGGCTATATGACTTCGTGAATAATACTGTTTTAGAGTGTGGAAGATAGTAAGGGAGGATGGTCGTCTGGAGGTTAGAGATATAGATGTAAGTTGAAGACGAAGGGGGAGTCTGGTATAGATAGCTATGATTAATCGATTTAAGTCTAACAATAGGATTGCCAATTCCAATAATGTACAACTCAGAGAGAATGTTTGGTAGTAGCAGTACTAATAAGATGATCAATGATGCGAGAACTGCATCAACGGTCTTCCCGATTCCCCTCAAGCTCCTCCCGGCAGTTTTTGGACTATCGAGAATAACCCCGCCATCGGTGCGTAAAGTGCGTAAAGACAAGCTCTGAGAACTCCCTTTTCTTTATCTAACCCCACATTCCAAGCATCTAGACCGACGTCATTGGCGCCCGTTAGAATGCTAAAACACCCCGAATACCGACCTGACTCCGTCGTTAACATCCCGCTAGTTTAGTTTTAATCGACCGGAAACTCAATTCAACTTCCATCTTTCGATATTTTAAATTTTAGTGCTGGAAACTCGGAAACCCCGATTTTAACTTATTATAATATTAAAGACATCTATTTTGTCTACACCATTTCCGACAACCCCATTAACGTATTCAGTCAACTCGCGTCAACACTTCTTCTATGCCTTTGTCGTCTGGTTCTGGTAGCAGTGGAACGACTCGATGAGATGGTCCCACTTTATGCTTGACAGGTCCCATTTGACGGGGTTATAGAAGGAGACGGCGCCGAATGTGCAGCCCGTGGGCGATGTGCAGATATCATCGCATTGACCTCTGCAAATTACCAAATACCGCATTAGCCGGATTGTGCAGGGGCAAAATACAGAGGAAGAAATGGTGCATTGACTTACACTCTAGGGAAGCAGTAGAATGCGTCGCCATCAGGAGCGAAGGTCTTGGTGTCTCCCGAGAAGCCTTCGGGCATGTTGTGGCAGTCCTTGAGCGAGTAGACCTCATAGTGGCACGCACCCGTAGCGTTGGCACCATTACAGATTAGGACCTAGAGATTCACCGGTCAGCAACCAGTTATCTGTCAGAGAGCGGGACTTGGGAAAAGACAGAACTTACACCTCCGATTTCTCTCTTGGCTAGCGACGGTCTTCCGCGAGCAGAGACACAAGTTGCAGCTGCAACGATGCTGGTAATAATTGCTACTAGCTGCATGGTTGCGGGTAGAGAAGCAGTTATGCGACGATATGCCTTGGTGAGGAACTTTCGAGGGAAGTTGTGAGAGGGAGGAAGAGTCTTGGTGTCTTGCCTTGTTGTCAGGAACGAAGATGGTAGAACCAATAAACAAAGGAAGGGAGTATGTACTTTGTACGATTTCTTTGCAAAGTCGTGATTGACAATCGTGGACAATGCGGGAAGCAACGAGGGTAGCAGGAAGGATTATATAGGTAATGTCGATCGACAACAGAGCTCCGCTTAGATCGGGTAGTATGTCGTACTACGTGTGTCTATGCAAATAGAGCTGAAGTCTAAGATTGTGCACCACAGAATACCTAGATAGACGAATTGTACGACAAATAATACACTGGGTTATGCCTCTAATATGTTGTACATCTGTAACGGCAAACATCACTTCTATTTATATGTTTGACAGAATTACGTACATACATATTGTATGTATGTATGTAGGTAGCAATCAAAGAAGCATCACTCAGCACTCAATTCAATGTTCTACCTACATAAACATTGTACACGATAATCTGCAGGACATGTTACCAATCACATTAGCCAAGGAACTCAAAAAGGAACCAATCCATCACATTGTTTTTCTCAAGGTTCTAAGCAAATTTGCTACGATACTCTTTGATGCTCTGATGATCCTCACGAGTCTAAGTAGGTAGGTATGTACAGTCAGGACTAGGTAGATTTCATTACTGAAGTTGCGAGGTACGATGGTTATACGTGATGTATGTACGGTACCATAGAATGTTCGGAGAAACGTTGCTCTGCTTCGTATTCAAAAGATGTTCTAACTGATGTTCTAATGTTACTAATCCCTACACATGGGGAATATAGATGAACTGACCATTACCCCACAAATAAAAGGACCCACACCTTACCACTACAGGGGTTTTTTGGTGAAGGCCTTTCAGCGGACCAT
>MU405448.1:0-28977 GCA_022836615.1 Annulohypoxylon bovei var. microspora
TTCTTTCCTATCTCAGTATGTGAGACTAACCCCAATTCGGCAACCCTTTTTTTTTAGTAACTTCGACACAATAACCCTCCTAAAACTCGGGCATACATCCATGGTATCCATACAACCACCCCGATGTAACGATGCATGCACACCCCAAGCTAATCAAACTCTAATACGGATATTATTACCTGCGAAGTGCGAAACTTTTTGTCCACAACCTTCGTAAGCGCGGTTTGACTATTGTGGGGTACTTAAGTGCTCTGAGGTCCTTTTAAACCCCAGGATAGAATCGGCTTCTCACGGATGAATCGACAGTTGATAACATAACTTAACCCCTATCACCTGGCAATCACTGGACGTCCATGTGCGATTACTAATAATCGGATTGGAAATCGTTTGAAAGTGTGACTGATCCAGTTCGTTCGCATTCAACTCCGACGGCTCCGTAAATTACAACTCTTTTCATAGTGAGCGAGTCTCCTACGATTCAGGATTGATAGAGCGCAAGAATCCACAGTCGTCATCGAATTTCTAACCAACCAAAATGCTCTCTACGCCAGTTAACCTCCCAAAGTGGTAAGCCAGCAAGGTTCTCGGTGGCATGTTGCCCGGGTCCAGCTAATAGCTGCCAAGGCTTGAGGAGAATTCCCATCTCCTAAAACCTCCGGTCAACAACTATTGCGTCTATAATGAAGACTTCACCGTCATGGTGCGCATACGCGTTTTCTAAACCTTGGCCGAACTAGCTGATTTACGAGTCTTATTAGATCGTCGGTGGTCCTAACGCTAGGACGGACTACCATATCAACCAGACCCCGGAGTGGTTCTACCAATATAAGGGGGCTATGATGCTGAAGGTTGTCGACGATGGCAAGTTTAGAGACATCATCATTCAAGAGGGCGACATGTTTCTGTTACCAGGCAATACGCCGCACAACCCAGTGCGCTTTGCCAATACCGTCGGCGTGGTGCTCGAACAGAAGCGACCCGAGGACACCATCGATCGCATGCGCTGGTACTGCCAGGAATGCAGCGAGATCGTGCACGAAGCTGCCTTCCACTGCACAGACCTCGGCACACAGATCAAGGCCGCTATCGAGAAGTTCATGTCGAGCGAGGAAACCCGGAAGTGTAAGAAATGCGGCGTGATCGCTAATTCTGTACCGAAACCCGGGACCATCAAAGATCCGAACTTGGAGTAAGGACCTGGTCGATTGAAGTAGATCAGATATTCGATCTCAATACACACCTTATCCATGTGTGGATGAACACGAGCTTCTTTTCTTTTCTCTCGTCCGAAACATGACAGAGATTTCAGAGAAGACAAGTGACCAGCACCTATTCATTAACCTCAGCTAAGACGCTAAGACTTAAGGGGTATGCTGCGCAGTACGCCATTCTCGTGGCTTTCCCGTTTATACTTGCAAATAGCTAGGTCAGATGTTTACCTAAACATTCTACTCTATCTCATCCAACCAATTAAAGTATATTCAATTATCACTACCCTCCCAGTAAAAAGTAACAGTAAGTTAAAAATATTACGTGGGGATCAGGCCTTCTGCACGGTTCACCACCATCTTGGTACTTACAAGACTCTTATCATATGAAACAACCCAATCAAATACTTGTCTGTTCTAGGTGCTCTATGGCTAGCTCAGGCCTTTTAAAATTCAGTGTATAACAACTTTCAGACTGAGTCTTGAACCAAATCTTCTAGCCCTGGAGGCATTTTTCTTTTACAAATTGAGATTGAAGAAGTATTCACTATGTTTTCTCATACAGCCACATCAGCTAATAAGACTAATGAACTACCGCTTTATAGGACAACGACTAAAGCAAGTCAGCTCTCGTGGTCGTCAGGAATACCATCAACTATACAACTGGAAGAACCCTCACCATTGACGTCTTTGCCTTGGGAGCTCCAGCTCCTAATCATATCCCACTTGGACGTTCGGGGGGCTCTCCAGCTTCGACGGACATGCCGGCTCTATTTCTGGTACCTCACGATAGAGGTCATTGAACAAATCTTCACAGAGAATCGGTATATCACTTTCGACTTGCTGAATTGTTGTATCGATTGTTTTGCCATCCCCTCTGATGGCTACCTAGTCCAGGACGACTTCTATAGGCGAGGCATATGGAAATCTATGTGTTTTCACTGCTGGCGAGTGAAGAGGAGCTCACATTACTATGAAAAACCCAATCGTCGCATCAGCTACACCAATGGGCGGAATGGGTGCGCCTGTATATTATGCGGCTGGCCCATTCGGCACGATACAAAGCACCCGTCTTGCAAGAGAGCATTGGCCATTATGAACACCATGTGGTGGAGCTTTAGCATCGCTCACTTTTTGTTCGCACTCGTGGTTTCAACTATGGTCTGGTTGAAGTACGCTAGTGTTACTGTGGTTATCATACCAACTGTAGTAAGTAATGCTTGGTAATCACCAAATTATTAGCGATTTCTTGCCGTGTTAGCAGCTAAACTTTACAGTTCAATTTCCTCATAGCTTTCGTATCCCTTGCCCTCCTGACAATGGATTTGTTTCGAAGGTCAAACACATCTCGCTTGCGGCTTCCCTTGGAGCTCGCATCAACTCTCATCTGGACGCCGCCAGTATTCTACACCGCGCGCGAGGTATTCGAAGGAACTGCAACAGGTGCTTCTTACCCCGTCTTCATATGGGGGTTATTCTTAGCAAAATTGTAGGCGATCTTAGAACTCGACATAGTCGCGTCTTGCATCCTGGAGTAATCATTAACATGTTCATAATAGGGTTGGCCACGCTTTGAATTTTGTGGGCTTCGTTCTCCTAAGTTCCGGATACGATCCTAGAAGCCCCTTTTTACCGGACTTGTCGACAAAACGGAGGATACTTTACATTTTATCCTCATTCTTAGCCTACTGGGCGCGTTCCAAATACCGATAGATCCTAAGGCTTATGTCACGATTTCAGGAAGTGGGTGGGTCACTTGGATAGGGGGAGTATTACGCCTGCTATGGTAGATATAATCATATAACCAATTAGAACATGGTATTTTAAAATATTAATATTAAATTATAGCATATTTAGTCCTACGATAAAGTAGGTACTTAATACTCATCCTCGTCAAAAGAAAGCTCGGATTGATTATCGGAGACCGAATCGTCACCTGGATCTGACCTTCTCTGAGATGACCGAAAGTCTTCAACCCACGGAGTCACATCCCCGTCCAACAGTTCAATACTCAAACCCTGTCTTCCGCCGTCAACGTCATCCGGAACAGATAACACTATGATATCTCTTTCCTGGGCTTCTATTAAGAGAGGAGGTCCTAAATCTGTCAACAGCACCTTTACAGTAGCATCTGAGTCTGACTGTTCGACAAAATCAAGAAGTTGCAACACGTCCTCTGTTATCTCTTCCATAGAGCCCTCGAAGCGGGAGATTGAATCAATGATTAAGAATATGGCGTTTCCTTCTCCGTCTTCAGAGAGGATATCAAGGAGGCGGCCGAATAAGCTGAGAAGCTTAGGTAACGTCGAGGTTGATATATGTCTGAATCTTTTACTTTTCAGGATCCCGAGATCTACGTTAGGTCTGTGTTCTGCTATGTGTAATAGCAGTTGGGCAATAAAACTCTTCATCATGGCGACTGATCCGCATTTCGCCCCGCCCGAACTCTCGGCCATCTCAAGTCCTCCCATATAAGTTAAAACAGGGATATCCGTATTAATCGAGATTGTGTTAGTCAAGAAAGCAGATGTCACCGACATGGGATTGGAAAAGTCCAGAGGCGGAGTATCTGCTTCGATGGCGAGGATTTGCGAGGCAGGAACCGTTATCCAGTCCTTGATTTCATTCGATTCGACGATCCATTTGACCTTGTCTTTGTCTCGAAGGGTCAGTATGTCAAAGTCCCCCAAATACTCTTCGACATCTTTTAGCATTTTAGGCTCTGGAAACCTTGCATCAGAGAGCCATCTTCTTGCAAAATCTCGGCGTTCTGCGCGTGAGTCGGTAGTTATCCCATGAATAGCTGACGAAGATATCTGTTTTAGAGCAGCGCGGCTGTACGCAATCCTCTTCCCTCTAACTTGCGACGGGTCAACTATGCAAATTGAGCTTAGTTTAATGCTAACAAGAACGATAGATAGGAGTCTTTATCTTACTAGTTCCGTCGCGGGAATTAAATGACGGGTTGCTAGCTAGGAAATGATAAAGATGGTTAACCATCATCTTCCCTAGCAATTTAAGCTCGTCTATCTTCTGGTTTTGATTTTCCTGATCTCTTTTATACTCTTCGCGAAATTCTGTTTTAATTGTTAGCAAAACAAGCAACAATCCAGAGAGGGGATAAATTACCCCCTATCTTCATGCTCGTGTCTTCCACCGTTAGTCTTGTTCTCACTGCGTGCTCCTCTACACGCCCGAGTCTCTTTGAGTCACATAACTGGGCCTCGTATTCGAAGGCCTTAGTCTCTCTTTTCAAGGCCTCGATAGCCCCAGTAATACTAGTACCGTACCGTTCTCCTTTAAGAGTAACTGATATAGCCTTTTCTAATAACAACTTAGTACCATTATAACAAATATTCGCCCTAGGTTATCTTACTTGCCAAGTTTTTCGAAAGTTCGCATACTATCGACTCTAGGAGATCGAAGACAGCGATGAAGACAGAGTCGGCGCGCCTCTTCAATTCTCGTGACAATTTGTGGATATTAATAGTGGCGTTGATCTGGCTCAGCTGGGTAGGTATCTCTGAAAGAGCACCACAGATTTCTCCTCGCAAGTCCTCAGCTCGATCGATAGCCTAGTTTCAATCAGTCTCTGCTGAATAGAGTGAGAAGAGGTATGGTGGTACTGCTAGAATGATAGTGAACCCCCCGCTGATAGCTGAGCCGTAGCTATCGTTTGGTATAAAACTCAAAATATTATGGAAAATCCCCCGGTGTTCTATAAGACGACGAAAACAACGGCGTATTTTGCCTAAATATCCTTTTGATGTTTTATCATCTTGATGCTTCAACTGAAGCTCTTGGGCGATACTCAAGACATCCTGCATTTTGTAGTCATCGGGGTTTTTTATCTCGATTCCAAGTTTCTTGCCGAGTTTTCGCTCCTCGAGGGTCTTACAGAACTGCGACAACGTTTTCTTGAACTTCGCCATCTTTTCCTCGGATTCCTTGAAATAATCTGGCCTATAATACTTCAGCCTTGGATACGCTTCAGGACTAATCTGAGATTCTTACTCATTGAAATCTGATGCTTCCACGAACTTGTCAATTTCCGGCGCATACTGGGGGGATTGTGGACCGATCATTTGAGCAACCTCAGATCCAAAAGCTTGCTCAGGCCGTGTTTCAAGGAATTCAACAGCACTGTTTGAAATCGTATTTGATCTCATCAAATTAGACCATATACGAGGTTTGCGTTCTTCATTTAACGGCGCTGCCATGTCGACTAAGTTGGTGTGAATTGTATGTCAATTGCGACCTTTGAAGACGACTGTGCCTATTTATCATCGACATTAGAAAACGAGGTGTGGTTGAGGTAGCAAGATCGCAGGGATTGTCGAATAAGCATCAGTCTGAGGAGTGTGGCGATGCAATACTTACCTACCTACCTACCTGCGCACTTATGTAGGAAACCTTTGTGCGTGCTGCGCGTGGTCGCATAATATAGCGCCAAAACTCCACGAAAGCGCACATAATCTCCCAATCACATACCCCGTCTTCCAATATCTGCAGCCTGGTGGGAATCATCCCCCAAACTATATAAGCGACAAACCAATCGAAGTTCCTAGTCTCTCTCGTGACCCGTCTACTGTGTACTATATACTTGCTTAACTTCAGGGCTTTTGGCCCCCACGGTAGAGCTTGACCGAAAAGAGCGATAGAGATCGAAAGCTGAAAAAATATTGAGTAATCCTAGACTGGTCTCAGAAAATCATCGTAATTTCTATTTTTGGTTATCTAGGACTTACTCCACAGAGTTTACTCTTTAGCTATCGCTTCTCGTTTCATCATCAGAATGTTAAGTAAAAGACTTGAGATCCAAGCGTTTTTGCCCCTATTTTGATTGACCAGGTACCTACATGTTGCCTAGCTACCTCCTAGGTTAATAGGTAGTACAACGAAGTCGCACGACCAATCAATTTGCTAACTAAGTAAAGCAATGTCGAGCGAGCAAGTTCCCACATCACCAACCCCGTCGGCGGAGGTGGTTGGAGACGAGATCCTCGACGCGGGAAATGATTCCGGGAGCAATGCTAGTGGGTCGAACCGTTCCGAGACACCGCCACCTGACGGAACTGGAGACTCTATTCGCAGTCGGAGCCTTAGCACCCGTCGGTCTCGGCGATACCGCCGTCCGATATTAAGGAGAAATTCTAACAGTAGTAATACCGGGAGTTCTAGTGATTCGGAAGAAGACATTAAAGTTGCTAGCCGATTAACAAACGTAGGTCTCTTCGAAGCCTATGTTCGGAAACTAGACAACGTTCGAGGTTCAAGCCTTCCGGGTCCTGGAATTAAAGGCCCTCATTTAGTTACAAGCCTCATAGAATACATCCACAGTCTTGAGTCGCGAATGAACTCTCTGGAATCAAAACTAAATATAAAAGAGGAAAAGATTGAGAGAGATAACAAAAACGCCGCTGCTGATACTTCTTCGGAGGCTGGCCTATCGACTTCTGAGTTCAAGATCAAGTTCTTCCCTCTTAGTGAAGAGGTAGATCTCACGGGCCGCTTCAAACAAGGCCGAGACGAGATTGCGGACACGTATTGCTCGACTATTGACCCCGGTGATTTCATCCGGGTTGTTTATAGATGGAAAAATGAAAGGTCTATAGAGGCTTCTCAAACACACGATGGCGAGGAGATGTTAAACCCAGAGGATATCGAGGTTGTCGGCTTTCGAATAGATTCGGATCCTATTGCAAGTTTCTTCAGCTCCGTCGCCGACTTTTCTATTCCTGTACATGGCGTTGTTGAATTGTTCAACCCGTTTCGCTTCATCATCCGTGGCCTTCAAGATATTCGTGCTCATATTGTGAAGCTCGAAAATAAATTTGGGTTCGTCTTCCATGATGATTTGCTTGATATTTGACTAAACTCCTTACAGTCCTACTATTACAAGCGACGAGAGTCATAGCCAGACTGAGAATCCCGAGTCGAATGAACAGGCCGATGAGGGAAGGAAGAGCGAGGTCCCGTCACTCCAGAAAGAAGATTCTAGCAACCTTCGCAAACCTTCGGACACAGTTAAGCGCTCAGTCGTAGAGGTAGAGCCTCGTCACGAACGTCAAGAAGCACTCGACCATTTCCGTGAGCTGTTGAAGTTCGTCGAGAAGTATCTAGAGCCACAGATCAAACTCTATGACGAAATTCGCGAAGGTACAAGGACCAAGGTCACGTTCGAAAACTTATGGATGGTATTCAACGTCAACGAGACGATATATTGTCCAGTCAAGAAAGGCAACCAAGAGCTAGAGGTATTTCTGGATGGAGACCCGAATACAAAGAAATACATAACGAGGACCAAAGCAACTCCTCAGGCATACCGCGTTGTGTGCGCCGAGGGAGGCGTTGGGGTTTATGTCGACCCGGAGCGTGATGATAGTTCGATCATAACCTCACAACCTATAGGGAAGACGAAGCAACAGAACCAAGATAATATTACCGTTAGCGCGAAGGAACAATTTACTTCGCTGAAGGTATATTGTTTCTCAGTAGAGTCTGACGCTGAGAAGTATACTCCTGTTGAGGATTTCTTCATATTCAAGCCGTTCGAAGGGGAGATAGACATTACTAGCCTCGAAGCCTATCCGCTTCGCTTCCATCCTCAATATGAGAAAATCTCCGAGATGCTTCTACAGCGTGGTCGAAAATTCATCGAAATGACTGAGATATCACATATGATATATGAGGGAACTACTGTTGGGGAAGACAAGGAAGAGGTGAGTATTTGATTGGTAAAGTGATAATGTCTTGTGCTCATCATCTGTATAGGTCCTCAGCTCGGTTATTGTCGACACTAAGCTTTATTACCAAGAGAACAAGACCCACCGCCCTATCTGCGGCCCCCTTCAGCCTCTCGGAATATTGAGGCCGATTACCCAGATCATTGAAGTAGCAGGGACATCCGCAAGCTGCACTCATAGAAAACCTTGCCGAAGAGTAAATTGTTCTCGTGATATGTACACCGAATCTTTCAAGGTCGACAAAATCAATCCATCCTTGCGAAGATCTCTATGTGACTGTAACTATAACCCCTAACCCCTCGCCTGAAGAAGAGATCACTAACTCCAGTTAACAAAGACGAGCCAGAAGAGAAAGATCCAAAGTTGGCAATCAATGCTATCAAGAAGCACATGGAAGCTACTGACTTCATACGACTGTTGCCTGGAGAAGTATCTGGGTTCGTGCTGCGATCTCGTAGATGGGGTAAGTCCTAACTCAATTTACCCCTATTACTAGGTACCTACCTAGGTATCTAGGCACTGATCTAAAGTCGCGAAACTAAATACTCAATAGTTCATTTGGATGTGAACTTGCTTCAGTGGGCAGTTTCTCATGACCAGATTGATATAAACCCCGCCGATACTGCTGGGTGGAAGGATCTAGTGCTACCGACAGGTTATAAGGATATTGTCCTTGCGATGGTGAAGAACCATACTGCTGGTACCCGGATTCTCAACGACGGACTTCGTCACACGCCAGAGGTTGATCTTGTTAAGGGCAAAGGTAAGTTCTACTCGATACCTACCTACCTCTACCTGATCCAGTCTCAGTTGCTGAAATTTTTCTTTTAGGAAAGGGGTGTATCATTTTGATTCACGGTGCGCCAGGGGTTGGGAAAACTTCAACTGCGGGTGAATATTTTATCTTAATAATTGGTGTGATAATAATGTCAAACAACCTCATTGACTTATTTTATAGAATGTGTCGCCGCCTATACCAGACGACCACTGTTCCCGATTACTTGCGGTACGCACATTCGCTCTTAACTACCTCTTGACAAGCTGCTTAATATTTGAATAGGAGATGTCGGGTATCAACCTGACGATGTTGAGAAAAATCTTGATAGGGTTTTCAACTTGGCGCACAGATGGGGCTGTGTCCTATTATTAGACGAAGCTGATGTTTTTCTCGCAAAGCGCAACAGGGAAGATATCAAACGAAACGGACTTGTGTCGAGTAAGTAATCTATCTGAAGGAGCTAGGTTCCATAACTTCCCCTATTGACCTTAAGCTAATATTGATGGGTTTCAGTTTTCTTAAGGACCTTGGAGTATTATCCTGGAATTCTGTTCCTTACAACTAACCGCGTGGGAATAGTGGATGATGCTTTTAAATCCAGGTTACATATCACTCTTTACTATCCACAACTTGACCGGAAGAAATCTCGGAAGATATGGAAAGTAAACTTTAGACGCTTGAAAGAGATCAACGAGGAACGTGGAAAACGAGGTCATCCACCAATCAAAGTCGACAAGGAGAAGATACTCCAGTACGCAGACTTAAACTTCGAGGAGCTTCACTGGAATGGCAGACAGATTCGAAATGCGTTTCAATCAGCACTGGCTCTAGGTAGACAACATTGAGTTCCTTTCCCCTCCTTTTGCCCCTTTTGCCTCTTTTCCTAACAGTGGTGGATCACGTGGCTGAGCAGTGGCCAAGGAGTGGCTGGTGAGGTGGCTAGTAGCCCCTTTTCCTGACCCCTTATTGCCCTTAGGAATAAAGTAAATGACGCCAAGATCAGGGACCCCTGGGACCAAGGGGTCTTGGTGTGGTTGATTCGGTTGTTCCGAGCACTGTTACATTTCCTAATTGCACCAATAGAGGAACCATCGTTCTTTGAACATGCTAGAAACCCCTAAACTCCTCAACTAAAGAAATAATTACTGACTCTCATTGTTAAAGCCGAATTCAAGGTGCAAGATACTAGCAAGTCGCCGATCCTGTCCGTTGAGCAGTTCGACACCATCGCACAGGCATCTCACGAGTTTGATCACTACCTACTAACCACCCACGGCCTTGACGAGGACAAGATGGCAGCTCGCGACAAGATACGTGCCGGTAGTACATACAAACGTGCCGAGAATAAGAGATTGAAGACACTGCCTGCTTCTGATGAATCTGAGAGCTCCTCGGATTCCGACGTGAGTAAGGATGCATCGGAGGACTCAAGCAAGTCTGATTCTGAGTCTTCGCGTCCGTCAAAACAAAAGAAGAGTAAGAAGAAGCCAAAGAAAACAGAGTCCAGAAAGTCCAAGAAGGATAAGAAGGATGGTGTAAGGGGCGAGAGGAAGAAGGGAAAAGAGAAGGAGAAGGAGAAGGAGAAGGCAAAGGACACGGATGAGTCTGATGAAGATTCGGAAAGTGATGATTAGGTAATGAACGATGTCCAATTAGAAGCCTCTCAAGCTGAAGATGATAAAGTTATGAGTCCGAGCTATCCCTAGCATCCTTCAATACCTCAACGTAGACTACCTCCAGTGCAACCCGTACTCTTGCTTGATCAGGTCTGCTGCTCTTTCGGCAAGCGCATAAACAGTAGACTGCAGATTAGCAGTGCCGATGAGCGGAATAGCGCTAGCGTCTACGACGCGAAGGTTATCCACGCCGTATACCTTCAGCTTGGGGCTCACAACACCCCCCTTCTCTTCTGGCAACATAGCGCAGGTTCCAGCGAGATGCCATATCGATATCGCACTTGTGCGCAAATATTTCTTCGCCGTCTCAATATCGGTGAGGTGAGAGGCAGGGTCACGACGTTTTAGTGGTTGTTTTAGCAGCTTACCAAGAGGTGACGATGTGGCGATGGTGTCGAGGTAAAGCATGTGCCGTGCATAGACCTCGATGTCAATCGGATGAGAGAGATAGTTAGGATCGATGGTAGGTGAAGTTAAAGGATCGCTAGATGTGATGTGGACGCTACCCCGAGAAAGGGGTTGGGAAAGTATAATACCGAGGGTCAGAAACCCTCCTGGCACAGGACCAGAAGGCGAGTTAGAGTTAGGATCGACCGGGAGAGGCTGCTGTGCTATAACTGAGAAATACGCGGCCGAAGGTGCTTTTGGGTCCAGCAAAGTATTTTCAAGAACTTCATAGTATGATCGAGCTTGGTCATTGTGGATGTCGTTTTCGGAAGGACGGTGCTGAGAAAGCAGTTGCTTAATTGTTTCCTGTCCTTTTTCAGAGAGGTATTCTACTAGGGGAAGGTATGCAAATGTGTTCATCCCGATAGATGTTAGCAAGCCACTCTGATTTGCAGCGTAGTCTTGCATGGCTTTCCCCAAAGCTTCCGGCTCTTGTCTCATAAGGGGATCGAGGGTCTCCAGGCCATCTATCACCTCGAAGCTACTGCCGCAGACAAGGTGATCCTGAAGGTTTTCTCCTACTCCCGGAAGGTCCCTAACAAGTTTGATCTCATGGTTGTGAAGTAATGATTTGTTACCAATGCCTGACAACTCGAGGATCTTTGGGGACTGGAGAGCACCAGCGGCAAGAATAACTTCTTTACTCGAGGTAACAGTTGTTATTTCGTTGTTGTACCGGTATTGAACACCTGTCGCTTTTATAGAGTCGGCAGTTTTGAACAGGATCTTCTCGACGGTCGCACCTGTGAGAACTTCGAGGTTGTTTCTGTTCTTAATTGGATTGTAGTATGCTGAAGCTGCATAACTTCTCTCCTTCCTTACTGGATCGACGCTTGAAAGGCAACTAAACGCCCCAACGGAGATACCAAGAAATGGATCATTTGATACTTCATAACCTTTATTTCTGAAGGTTGATGCCCAGGCCTCGCGAACAGGGTGCTCCTGATTTCCAGCGAAAGATAGTTGGACTGGCCCATTGGGAGTGTCAAATTGGGGATACCCATCTACCCCCAGCATTGTCCTCGACGATTCCTCAATACTTGGGGGTGTGAATACTTTGGCATAGTACTTCTGAAAGGTGCTCGAATTCCACCCGTCGTTACCAAGAGCACCCCAAGCATCGAGAGATCGCTTGGTAGGAGGGACGAAGATTTGCGCATTGATGGCACTTGAACCCCCAAGGATCTTGCCTTGGTTCAATTTAATCGTCCTTTTATTTAGATTTAGCTAGAATGATCCATTATTAGGTGTGGGTAGCTTAGTTTGGATATATAGAACTACCTACCTGAGGCTCAGTTTGAAAATTCCAATCTGCTTCCGTTGCCGTCAATGCCGTACACAATACCGGAGTCTTTACTCGTGGATCATCACTAAGGTCAGAACCGGCTTCCAAGACGAGCACACGTTGGCTTGGATCTTCGGATAGACGAGTAGCTACGACAAGCCCTGCTGTGCCTCCACCGATTATCACAAAGTCGTATTGTGGCAAAATCATATTTGAAAAGTGCCTAGTCATACCTATTTAGAGCCATCAACAGATAAGTTAAATTTACCTAAGACATTCCTGGAAGTCTTATAACCCAAACGTGTTACCGGTAGGTAGGTACCTAAGGGGTATGTATTCCTTTGATTGGCACAAGCTGGAAGCCTACAAATCCACTCTAGCTTCCAGCTGGACGGTGCTCTTTGGGGGATGTAGAAATATCTAGCCAATCAGAATTGAGATTTTGTAGATGTCAGCGAGCTTCAGGGGTCCACCATCATTACCTCCAGGGACAGGGATTCCTACCAAACAGAAGTAAGGGGGTTTGCAACACCAACATTGAATACCTACCTAGCTGCCTAGGTATGTCAGCTAGGTATTAGCCTCGATTCGTACGAAACGAATGTTTCCCGACTATCGGAAGGAAAATAGGCTCCTGCTCCAACACGGCCCCGGTTTAGCTTGCTTAACGACTTTGCTTTGATCACGCTGGGAAAGCTGTTGTAACTGGGATTCAGCACCTAATATGTGTACCTTCTCAACCCCTAGATAGGTAGCTAACGGATGAACTAGATTCGTCAGTATTTTGTGCAAGCTACTTGTGGCTGCTGAGTGTTCGCTTCTTCAGAGTTGCCCTTAGAATGCCCCGTGCTTTTGAAGCCAGCCATCTCAAATGCGTCCATCCATACTGTTGCGGGTTGGATGGCATAGCCTTTCCCTCCATCTGCCAACCATCTGTCGTCGAGCAGGCCGAAGCATATATCATACCAATCAACTGGGCGGGTTAGCTCCGAAAGAACAAGGATGCCCCCAGGCCGTAGCGCTTCACGCAAGGGGCGACACGTTGCCGTGTGATCCCTTGTAGCGTGCACAACGTTGGTGCCCACGACAATGTCGTATTGTTCACGGATCGATGCCCAGAACTGAAAAGTCCACCCACTGATTTGTCTCCCATCTGGCTCTTGCCTTGTGAACAAAAGAAGCTCCAACATCCGTGAAGGTGTAGTTCACCGGAACCTTTGCATTCCCAAGAGCAGCAACGAGGGGCGCAGTCGTACCATCGGTCCCGGCGCTTACTTCCAAAATTCGGGTTGGCGTCTGAGAGCCCGCAGCCATCCCTTGTGCGAGGCTGACAAAGAAGGATACCAGCTGCTCTGTGTGAGCTGCCATCATCGGGGCGCCATGGTAGAAGTTGTCCATGATTTGCCTTGATGCAACACTGCCAAATAGCACCGACAAAGGATCAAGCTTACCACTAAGACATTCAGCAAGTCGGTGTCCAATTAGATTCATGAGCTGGGTGGTGGATTCGAAGCTGCTCGCACAGGCGCGAGGATGTATCCACATCGATGCGATCACTCTCGCGTAAGACCTTGCCCCCACGCTGCCTTACGATATAACGACTCTCTAGTATATCCAACAGTCGCTTCATTAAACAATCATACTTTGGAATGCAAGGGATTATAGGTGTCTCGACTCCGTGCGGCTGCTCTGATAAATTAACACCGAGAGTGATAAAGGCTTCGTTGATGTAGGAGACGAGAAGATCGTTCTGAAGGGGGGAGACACTGCTCCAGTAGCCTGCGAAACCACTGCTATGAGCAGCCGCCTCGTATATAGAGTCTGATTGCGCCAAAATCTCGAAGGGGTCGAAAGAACGACTTAGAGGAGGTGACCCAGTGGCTGTCACCTGTAGCTCTGTCGAAGCCGGCGATGACTTCTGGACATGCTCTATAAGGATGTCAAGTGAGAAGTTAAAGAGCTCATCTGGATGAATTTGCAACTGAAGTCGTAGGAGTAGTTCGTTTGCCAATTGAACAGCTGCGATGGAATCTAGGCCAAGTTCCTCAAGTGATAAGTTGGCCTTGTCATTTGAGGGCTCGACGTCGGTGACTTCGCCGATCAGCTCTTGTAGGACGCTTGCATGAGTTCCTAGCCTCTTACTATCTCTATTGATAGCCATCAAATCGACTAGGGATAGCTGTTATGCCCGGCCATACCCCGCAGTGATCTCTTCAAGAAGCCCTGCAATGGGAAACAGAGGCTACGACTGGCCGAATTACCACACACGTTCATGTGCGTTATTCGACTGCTTTGCTAATGCCGCATAGTTAAAATCATTTTTCACCGTGTAGTTCTGTCTGCCGTGCTCTTCTTCGGATTCAAATAAACTCGATGCCGACCAGGGCGTCGAAGCATGCAACGAGGCGCTCGAGGCGGAGCGATTAGATAAGAAATGGGAGGGTATCACCTACAGTAGCAGGTCATGAAGTTATGTCCTCAATCTGATTGAGTCTCAATCAGCTGCTTGTGCGTTGCAGTAGGATCAACCAAACAATATATGCTAAGTGACATGATAAGGGTCCTGGCCAGTCTATTACAATTTACAGTAAACCTTTGCCATTGCGTGTCCCTTAGACCATGGTATTATACGGGACTCGTGGTGCTTGTTGCGATTGAATCCATTGTGTGTTGTTGTTGTTGTTGTTGTTGTAAGAAACTATCAGAATGGCGTCAAGATAAATGAAGCATGTACTAGGTATTGTACTGCACTGTTGTCTAATCTATCCCTTTGACTACCTATCTAAGTAACTTACACGTGCTACGGATGGCGGTGGAGGCTAATTAGGTAATGAGGGGATATATTAACTAACACACAGTCCTGACATTAGCACATGCTCCATTTATTTTGACGCCTTTCTCAGTGCCTGTGTAGTCTGTGCCACCATCCATCCTTCCCGACTTCGAAGGGAGGATCATCACGGGCATCCACGCATGAAATTGGTTCCCAATCATGTACATACAAGCAGGGATTTTATTAATTTATATGGCTAACCATAATAATGGCTAACCATAATAATGGCTAACCATAATAATGGCTAACCATAATAATGGCTAACCATAATATATATCATATGGTAATATATATTTATATTAAGAAGGCTACTACAACCACTCAACACCATTTTACCGTCGTCACTCTCTTGGTGGTGGCCAAACGCTAAGATCGAGCGTAACCATGATGCGGTTCATCGGGATCTCGCGTCCCTCCTTCGGAAAGCCGTTGACACTAGCGCTTGTTGACCACAACTGGTCGGTGTCGGACGGCTCCTGGTCGGAGCTTGCGAGCCTCTGTCGCATGCGGGACGAGTGCCTGTCATATGGATAACGGGGGTCGTTAGAGCTCGTGCGAGTCTTAGATGCGATCCGACGGCCGCTGAGAAGACGGAAGAGCGGATAAATGACAGGCATACAAGCACAGCAGACCCCCACGCTGACCTCGACTGTCGAGAGAATGGCGACGGTGATGAAATTCCACGTTGCATCCTTCGGATCGATGTGTGAATTGTATATACAGCGTAGAAGACTGATGACGGTGGTACTGTAGAACCCATTAGCGGTCTCTTTACCACCTTAGTGGAATGGTCAGCTAACACGGCCGCAACTAAAAACAGAGCGATCAGACCAAGCTTGCGCAGCAGAGACAGCTTCAGGTTCCATAACATCGGTATGGGCAGAGCAATGATCATAGTATCGGCGAGGATGTTCGGCACATTCGATCCAATGATAAAGGCGGCGAGGTTGAAGCATTTGAAGGCGGGAATCGTCTTGTCCCATGCTGCAGGAATCGGCGTGCACTGAAAGATGGTGGTGAAGATGACAGCGATACCCCAAGCTAGAACGAAGACCATCATGGCGTAGCACGACTTCTTGAAGCGCCGATTGACGTTGAATAGCCGCAGGTACAGTGTCAAGATGGAAAGTTTTATGAGCGTCACGTCGATCGCGTAGTAGAGTTCGCTCAAGTACGTGTACTATACTAGCATGGGTTACATGTGTAGCTTTTCCTCTGCCGCTGTATGGGGCACGCACCAGGAGATAGGGTTCGATGCTCGTCGGCGGCACCACTTGGGCGTGTTTTCCCAACCCGTAGCGTAATGCTTCGATGAGCAATGCAAGTTGCACGACACATAAGGCCTAAAAGTCCGAGAGTCAGCCTTGGGTCCGGTGCATATGCAAGGGCGGACTTACGACGGATACGATAATCAGCCAATCGTCATACCATATTTCTTGGTGCGTTGCCCTTCGTGCCACTATTCTCAGTGTGACAGCGATCAATGGGAGAACGGTGAAGACGATAAAAATGACAAGCAGCTGAGGCGACTGATCTTTAGCCAGCTCTTCTTCGCTCAGGGGAGCCGTGGACAGTTGAGGCACCATAATCGATATGCGGCAAGAAGTACGAAATATCAACTAGAACAATGAACACGATACGCCCTAGCGTACCTACCTACATGGCATTTTGGGATCACCTAGACTTTACATAGTATGTGGGGGACGGAGACCTACCTACAGACTGAGGCTACAGCCCTCAGGTTGTCACTCGCGAGAAACACATCGTTGTACAGATGCGCAGTAATTACCTAGGTAGGTAGGTAAAGGGTCCGGCTGCGACGCCATGTCTCAAGTCTGTTCAGCATCTGCTTACTGCAGTACAGTTATAGTTCAAGTTGTTGAGTGATCCAATAATCGGTCTCGTCTGAGGTGTCAGAAGTGGAGTCTCCCTGTCTCCCTCCTACCTACAGTCCTTATATGGTGGGGAACATCTTCTAAGGTTAGCACTGTAAGTTTTGGTCCACCCGTCTACAGCCCCGGGTACGGCCCCGGGCAGGCTCCCCCCCTTTTCCCTCGATTGGTCTGGAGTGTCTTCGGGTCCGAAAGGATCGAGTATATAATCTCAGAGGCTACACGTCAGATACCCTATGTAGGTACTTAGTAAGTAGGTACCTAGGTTGTCACTGGTCTGCAGGTATTGGTTCCACTGCTGCTGCTGACCCATGACAAGCAGCATTTACTTTGTCTTCGACTATATGTTGAAATTTCAGAGCGTACAATAAAGACAACTTATTACTTGAGCACACCCATTTAGCTTTAGCTCTCGTTTCCGCTCCGACGAAGCTAGTCACCGCTATAAACTACATATTCTAACTTATTCTAACTTATTCTAAAATGCCGTCATTAACCTCCATGGCTGAGGGCATTCTCGCTCGGGCAAAGAAACTTGACGCTTACCTCGAGGCTCAAAATATTGCTTACCCATCATTCGACGACGACACGCTCGATCAGCTGCCGAATGAGCTTCAAGATGAGCGCTGGGCACTTGCCAACGACGTCAATGATCTGAAGCAACTAAGTCGAGGCGCCACGCAGGCCACCTTGGACTGCGCACTCAGCGTGAGTAGTGGCCTATATTATTTTCTTCAAAGAGATCCGGAAGAATGCAGCGTAACATTCGTTGAAACAGTGGACTGACGCCCTCGGCCTGCGCGTTGTACATCATTACAAGCTAGCACACGCTGTGCCTCTTGACGGCACCGCGTCCTATGCCGAGATCGCCGCCGCATCTGGCCTCAAGGAGGACCTCTGTCGACGGTTCATGCGCTTAGCCATGGGCATTCACGTCTTTACCGAAGACTTGGGGACGCAGCGTGTGCGGCATACTGCGTCTTCTCGACGCCTAGTTACGGATCAGGGCTTTTCTGATGCGGTCGGCCTTGAAGTAGACGATCTCGGACCCGCGTCGTCGAAGTTGATTGACGTATGGGAGAAGCACGAACAGGACGCGACTGAGCCCGACCAATCCGCCTTCTCCATGTTCAACGAGACCGACAAGCATATCTTTGACTTCCTTGCAAGCCAACCCGAGAGAGCGCGGCGCTTTGGCGGGGCTATGCGTCACTTTACCAAAGGTGATTCCTGGGATCTGAGACATATGCTAGCGTCGTTCGACTGGCCGTCCATTGACCAGCCTGGCGCGCAAGTCGTCGACATAGGGGGTGGCAACGGCCAGATTAGCCAGTATCTTGCGCATCATACAACGCATGTGCACTACATCGTCCAAGACCTTGCCCATGTGGTATCACAAGCACCTTCGCAGCTGCCCGGCGATCTCAAAGACCGCGTCGAGTTTGTCAAGCACGACTTCTTCGCGCCGCAGGTCATGGAACCACCGCCGGCCGCGTTCATAATGCGCTATATCCTGCACAACTGGGCCGACAAGTACGCAGCCCGTATTCTGCAGAGTCTTGTGCCAGCTATGCGCAAGGGTACGAAGTTACTCATTTACGAATACGTGCTTCAGGACCGGCCTGTCACCGACCTCTCGGGCCGCTCCGGCTTTCAGGTGGATGCCATCATGGCGACTGCCTTTAACGCACAGGAGCGCACTGCTGCTGAGTATGAGCGTCTTCTCAAGGTGGCCGACCCGCGATACGTAGTAGAGGCAGTGTGCTGCCCCGAAGGCAGCACAATGAGTATCGTAGAAGTAGGCTGGACAGGGTAGGTGAGAAATCAAACAGGGGATGGATTCGAAACTTATAACCGCATTTCTTAAAAAGTTTAACTACTAGGTAACTAGGTACCTAGTTAGTAACTAAGTTTTTGAAGGCAATAGGTCACATATGAGAGGTGTATCACAGGTGGAAGGTACGGAAAAGGCAAGAGTAAGCCGCACTGTAAGAGGTACCTATCATTTAAGATCCCACAAGGTTAAGGGAAGAACTAGGATTTTTTCCTTCTAAATTTAACAATATTCTCTCCAATACCCAGGTAATCACTCATTCTGTCATACCTCAAAGCATCCAAGGATGCTTTATTCAATCTTATATTCTTAAGGTATTACTACCTATTATTGCCCCCCCAAAATCGATTCATTTGATCAGGCACTGTATCGCACCGTGCTGTTATAGGGGAAACTTGTACAGTAATTTACAGTACGAGTTCGCACATGGACCATTTTCACTGACGCCTTTCTGGGTATATTAATTGGAAGTAAAGTCGGGTGCTGGCATGCCCGATCGTGTAATACGACATAGACTGGTAAGTTTCAGGTCCGTTACGCAGTTCCTTGCTAACAGATATTAGATAGTTGGAATACTAGTTTAGCGCCCTATGGCTGCTTCTACGATGGCGTGGGAAACTTTGACACCGCGCTGTTCAAAATGTCGCCTCGCGAGGCAGCCCAGACGGATCATATGCAGCGGCTTATGTTATTGACCGCCTACGAAGCCCTGGAATCGACTGGCTATTATGATACCGGTGACCCCGACTTTCGTCCGAAGAACGGCACGTTTTATGGCGTTGCGGGTGATGACTACCGCCAAGCAAATTCGAGCCAAGATGTCGATATCAACTACATCACTGGAGGAACGCATGCATTTGGCCCCGGACGCGTCAGTTACTACTTTGGCTGGAAAGGCCCGAGCATGAGCGTTGATACAACGTGCTCTGCTAGTGCTGTAGCTATGCATTAAGCCATCGTGAGCTTCAAGCTCGGAGATTGCGACGTCGCCCTGTCGGGAGGCGCGAACTTATTGACCTGTTCCGACATGTTTGCTGGGCTAACTCGTGCTAGGTTCGTCAATACAACTGGACCCTGCAAGACCTTTGATGAAACTGCAGATGGCTATTGTCGAGCGGACGGGTTTGCAACTGTTGTGTTTAAGCGGCTCGGAGACGCCATCCGTGACAAGAACAACATTCTCGGCGTGATCCGGTCCGTGGAAACATATCATGCAGGCACAGCTATCTCTCTCACCCATCCTGAGGTCGACACTCAGATTGCGCTGTTCCAAAGTGTTCTTTCTGCTGCAGCGATGACCATTGACGAGATTGACCACATTGAGCTTCATGGCACCGGGACACAAGCTGGCGACCTGGCCGAATCAACATCCGTTGCCGGCTTGCTCAACCGGCCACGTCCCAAAGATCGTCCACTAACAATTAGCTCAGTCAAGCCCAACGTCGGTCACTCAGAAGCGGCTTCCGGAGTTACCTCTTTAATCAAGGGATTGCTGATGTTGCAGCACCAGACAATCCCTCGACATATTGGCATCAAGACGCGTATCAATCCTAAGCTCTCCGTATTTGGAGAGTTGGACGTCGTAGTGCCTCGAGAGAATATGTGTTATCTGGCACTAGCCAAGGATGGCAAGCGACGAATTCTAGTGAATAATTTCAATGCAATAGGCGGGATTACTGCCATGCTGTTAGAGGAGCACAAGGCCAATCCTTTGGATGCCGCAGATGCACGGACACACTTTCCCATAACGGTCTCGGCTGCTACAGCAACGGCGTTGAGTAGCAGCTTGACACGGCTCTTGGAATACCTGCAAACCAACCCTGCGATAAACCTCTCGCGCCTCTCTTACACTCTCACGGCGAGACGGTTGCATCACAAGTACCGTTTCGCGTGTGTTGTAGAGTCACCAGACGAGTTGATTCAGAGGCTTGAAGCAGAACCCGCAACCCTAAAAGCGAGGCACGAGGAGAAACCATTTAGTGTACTCGTTCTCACGGGTCAGACCTCTACTCTTCCTCGAGCGAAGGCCCTCTTTGATACGAATGCTACCTTCCGCAGCCACATCCGCCACTCAGACCAGCTGTGTCGCGAGATGAGCCTGCCCTCCTTCATCGGTGTTATCACAGGCGAAGGTGAGGATTTTGCATGTGTCCAGCTACAATTAGCTCTCGTTGCGCTTGAGGTCGCACTGGCTTCTCTCTTCCAATCGTGGGGAATCCACCCTGAAGCAGTTTGCGATTGCTACAGTTGCTGTCATACCCATTCAACCTACAGAAATATTAGATTCAGTACGATAGTGACTAGATGATCCGCAAGAATCAGAAACCGGTATGCGAAAACACAGCGGCTCCTTCGAGGATGAAGCTGGAGAGCTCTACCTTACATCGTATTAAAAATGACTCGACCGAGAGGGGTGTTCGAAAGCTCACTTTTTCCACTGACTTTGCCGGCCGGGAACTAAGAGACCTATTGCAGTATACTAAATTCAGTGGAACATCAATGTGCCCCAGCTCTATATTCGTCGGCATGGCAATGGCCGCCGCTTCTCATCTCTATAAAAAGTCAGGTGAACCCTACACTACTATGGGAGTGTTAGATCTGGTAATTTTCTTGGGATATTCACCGGCAAGCATATCCTCACTCAGGACAGCAGCTACACAGTTTCCTACCGATACCAATGAGGTTTAAGTCTCGATCGCATTGTCCACATCCGGTGTGAGGATGGAGCTTGCAAGATGCAGAATCGTCATTGGTGATGGCGAAGACTGGGCGTCAGAAGCTAACAGAAATGCGTATCTGTATCAATCCCGAATCGATTTGCTCCAGGTTTTAATGGCCAACGGGCAAGCATCTCATCTGATGCGCTCCGGTACGCATCAGTTCGTCGCATACGACGACGCATCTCTTGGCATTGAAGAAGTCATTCTCAGCACTAGTACTCTTAAGGCGGTCGAAATGCTCCATATTCCACCTAACACGGGCAAATATGTATGTAGTCCACAGTGGCTAGAAGCACTAATGCAGCTTGCGGCTATCCCGCTGAACTGCTCGCATCGGTCTCAGCATGTATGTCACGGTTGGAGCAAGATGCACTTGCTGATGCCATTGGAAACCGGCAAGACTTACCGAGCTCACGTTCGCATGCAACCACATGGTCAGTCTGGCGCGATGGTTGGCGACGTCCACGTCCTGGACGGAACCGGATTCGCTGTGACTACGATCAAGCATCTGATTTTCCGCCCAGACCCGATATATGCCAAAGCCATGCCCAACGTGGGACGAGCACGCAACGCTCACCAGGTGCTCAGAATGTATGACCCGCAGGATCTCGGGCCAAGTTCCGTTGCAGAAAGCCAGGGACGCCTGGGTCTGCCGCCGCGCCCCTCTTCGGGAGAAGTTAAGGAGTAGTAGCGCAACGGCCTTTGCAGCGAACTCTCGCGAGATCAGACCTGGAAGGGACTCATCGAGCAGGCTCACGAGTTACCCAATAGTTTCTTCGGGCCTCGAAGAACCGAAGAATTGTCGACCCCCAATTTCGAAGGAAAAGTTTTGCGTTAACTTCGAGACCATTATTGACATTCTGACTGCTGAAATAGGCGTGGAGTCGGAATGCCTCACTGACGACAGTTTACTAGAAGACATCGGTGTCGACTCAATCATCGAATTATCGGTTGTTTCTCGTCTTCAGGAGTATATGTCAGAGCCTCTTCCTCCAGTGTTCTTGATGAAAAACAATAGCATTTCAAAGCTGAGGGCCTTTTTCGCCGGTTCAGAAAATAAATGCTTTTATTTTTGTTGGCCCGTGTGGCTGTGTGGCTTGTGCCAGCATATCTTTCGCGGTCCTTGCCCAGTGCGTGATCAGATCGGCAATTAATTGGTACTGTAGATGGATCAGCCTCAAGCTAACCGTAGTCTCAGGCCTAATAGCGATACATATCTCCGCTAAAATCTAGTGGTTAACAGCTATAGCCTAGGGCACTCAGCCACTAAGACAAAGCTTCTCACAGTACACAAAGGCCTTACTTAACACGGTTTTAATTAACCCTTAACCGACACCGCTCAAATACAAGCTTTCAATAATTATAGGTACAATATATGCTCCATTCCATCCCCTTTCTTACCATTCCTACATACAGCCTTCCTTTGATGCCAGATATACAAAGTGTAGCAGGCACAAGCGACCACGCAAAGGCAGCCCGTGGAGAGGCAGATGGAATATCCAGTGTGGTAGTAAGGCGCGTCCTTCTTCATAAAGATAAATGTAGCCACGATCCCGCCGATGTTTCCAAAGCTGATAAGCCACCCCGTGCCAATGCTCCTCTCCACGTGGCCCTGAAGGTTCATCACATACCAGCAGATGATAATCCCACCAATGCCGAACGAACCCATGGTCGTCAGGCAAAGCCCTGCATATTCGGCCGAGAAATTCGAGGCTCCGTGTGTAGTCATCATGATAGAGAGTCCAGAGATCAACAGCACAAGACCAAGGAAGATAAATGGCGAACGCATCCGGACCTTGTCGGAGAAGTAGGTTAAGACGACAGTGAATCCGAACGCCGCTGCGAAGGGCGGTACCGAATGCAATTGAGTCTGGATTTTGCTGTACCCGAGTGTTTGGACAATTGTTGGTGTGAAGTACGCAAGTGAATATGCGGTAACTAAAAGCGCTGCCCGATGTTAGTATTCAATTCCCTATGGGGGAAAAAAACCCAAACTTTAGCAATCAGGCTTACAAAAGTACATGATTGCGCCTAGCCAGGCCTTAGGCGTTCGGAGGAAAGCGAAAACGTCCTTCAGAGTGACGAGGGTCATGCTAGATTCGTTAGCCTTTATCTTGTTCAGCAAGAAGGCCCTCTCCTCCGGAGACAGCCACTTTGCTTCTCGTGGAAAGTCTGTGATGCAAAAGAATGCCACGATACCAATCAACACGGTCGCAATACCCTCCAGTATGAAAATCCATCTCCAATCGCTGAGACCTCGGATACCATCCATCTCGGCAATAGCGGTCGCGAGCAGACCCCCGAAGGCCCCGGCCACGATGGTACTTGACCAGTATACGGTGAATCGCTTCTGGGCCTCCTCCTTCTTGTACCAGAAACTGATCAAGTAGTAACTGCCCGGGAAGATGCCGGATTCCGCGAGTCCTAGGAAGAATCTAGTAGCAAGCAATCCCCTGTAGCTCTGCACAAAGCCTTGACACAACATTATAATTCCAAAGCATAGGATACAACCCGGGAGCCAGATGTGAGGGTTCAGCTTCTTCATTAAAACATTGGATGGGATTTCGAATATGACATATGGTACAAAGAATATGGTGAGTGCAATGTTCGACTGTTGACCCTCGAGGCCGAGCTCCGCAGGCAATCCCATAGTAAGGGCATTAGAAATGTTGACGCTGGCGACTGTCAGGGTTGATGATTGTTTCAAAAGGTCTGCGCTCCTACCGATCTAAAAACGCCGCCATATATACAATGAACAGTATAGGCACGACATGTAAGTCGGTCTTGCGGAGTAGCTTGCCTTCGTCGACATGGGAATGGAAGGGTTCTTCTGCCGCAAGATTCGAACCCGAGGACATGGAGGCGTCATTGAGATTTGCGTCATTGGAGCCATTGACGATGCCGTCACCTTGGTTATACGCCATGTCGAATTATATAGGTACTGCAATTGTCCAGAAGAAACATATAACTAATGTGCCAGCACTTTTGAAGGTAAAGAATTGGAGGAGTGGGAAAGGAGAGTAGTACGGCCTTCCGGCCCTCTTTGAGTGGATAAAAAAAGGAAAACTCGGTAGTCAAGACAGCTAATGTTACATAGGGGTATCTCTACATTGGGCGCTATAAATTGATACTTAATTTATGATAAATTATACCTCCGATGTGCATGTATGTAGCATGTATGTACATGCTGCCTCTTCCCGGCTCGGGTCTTACAACTAACGAGACGGTTTACTATATGTACCTAGGCTTGGAGGCGCCGAGCAGGATCGTAACATCTGCATTTGTGGCAATTCACCAACTGAACTTCTATATTACTCAGACAGCCCGGAGTAGTTGTAGACGCAGCCTCGTTTGAAGCGTAGCCAATATCATCTGTGGAGAGGATGTTGTTCGTCAGCTTGATAGAACATTGTACTCTATTAGGTTAGATGAAAACAGCCCATACCCAAAGTAGGCCTTCTCCAGAAGGGGCAGAAGGGAAAGAGGAGGGTTTTGGCATATATGTAAGTGGAGTTAGGCATATTAGCCCTTTCAGCATCATGTTTGCTCTACACACCCTGAATCCAGATTATAAAAGATTTAAGCGTCTAGGTATGTTTTTAGACATGCCTCAATTATATCTATAGAAGCATGGTCTTGACCTCCTATATCAAGTCTCCTTGTGTCTTTGGATAGGTACTTGCCCATCAATTCGTCTCGTACGGTACTCCACGAAAATAGTAGAATGGCGACGACCTCTCCAACACCCGCACTACCGCCTCCTCCTGGGGAAACTTCTAATTTTACGAACCCCGAGTCCTTAACCCAAGCGAATAACATTGCTACAGGAATCTGTATTTCTCTGGTCACAATATTCTTCTCTCTTCGGGTATACGTTAGAATCGGGATCAGGCGAACCTGGATTTTTGAAGACTGTGAGCTCAGCCTCGACTCTTTAACATGAAATCGAGGCTAACACGATTGATAGGGCTTGCTCTAACTGCTTGGGTAAGTAAGAAGTATGAGCATTGAGGTCAGCTTTACCTCTAATCAACCTATGTGCCTAGGCTAGCACGGTATCCCTCGCTGGTGTCGGCGTTGCTACTATGGCTCACTATGGAGGAAGGCATGAATGGGATATCACGCATGACCAGTCCATGCAAGCATTATATGTAAGTTGTTAATAATAAGTTCAGAAAATGAGAAAGGGGCTGCGAACACTGACTTACCTCGACAGTGGTTCAATGTGACCTCTATTGTCTATGGCATTGCTATGTGTATTACGAAACTTACAGTTCTTTGGTACTATCGTCGCATATTCTCTCCATCTCGGCAGAGGCCTTTTGATATTAGTATCGTCTGCCTCATCGTCATACTCATCCTATTTTACGGTTCAACGACTATCGCTAAGATATGGGAATGTATCCCAAGAGCCAAAATTTGGGACCATGATAATATTCAGGGGTCTTGTATTAGCATCGCCGCACTACTAGATACCAGTGGATTATTCAATACGTTGACGGACGTCGTAATCCTTTTGCTTCCGGTGAAAGCAGTCTGGAAGATGAATTTGAAGCTCAAAAAAAAGATGATCGTCGTTGGGGTTTTTACGTTTGGTCTATGGTTAGTATGCCCATCTCCATCAACGTTCATGATACTAAGAACATCCTATTATTCTAGCGCTCCGGTATTCGGCGTAGTGGGCCTCATAGTACGTTTAAAGGGGAACGGAAATACGGATAAATCTTGGGTACAGCCAGAAATAATCATGTGGGCTCTGTACGTAACATCGATAATTGCTTTTTCCACCTTTAGCCCATCTCGGACACGAGTATTTCCTAAGATCAAGTTGACGATGGAGCTGTCATTCCCGAGACATGCTAGAAACTCCGAAATTCATCTCTTAAAGAAGACATCACTAACTCTTGTTGTTAAAGTGCCGAGACGACGACCGGCGTGCTCTGCGTAAGCCTTCCGGAATTAGGCCCCATTATAAGAAAAGGAAAACGTCCTATGCCGAGCGAGAGTGTTTTGAACGGCCAATACCGTCATGACAATAGAGAATGTCCACGGCAAGACCGTCATGGGTTCTATACGGTTATCTCCCATGGCATTATGAAGCTGGAAGATGGTCCTTACATCGAGCTGGACGAGAGAGATTTGTATGAGATCCAAGGAGCAACTCAAGCTAGCCATAACATTCACGGTCAGCAACAACCGCCGAGAGAGATTACCGTCACCCAGGAGTTCACTGTGGACTCATACAGCAGAAATATTGGAGATCAACATATTAATCGGGTAGATGAAGAGAGATAGTCATTTATTTCTGTCGTTGTCCCAATTCAGAGAGAGATTTCATAATACCGCTGTTAACCATGTATACGCTTGTGCATAGGTACCTGTTTCTCCAAAACCTGATAATTTCGGTCACAAGTGGCGTTGATACAAGGACATTTTCTACCAACCAACGGCCGCATGCCTCATTTACGACCGGGGTAGTCTTACATACCTAGGTACCTAATCAAGTTATCAAATTCAGCAAACTGTATAATTGGTCGTGATATTCCTTTCTTTCTAATTTGATTTCTTTCCGATTTTAACCAGCTTTCTAGAATACCTAGGTACCTATCCTAAGTGTCAGCGATGGCTGCTACCAATGAGACATCCTCCCCAGAGCGAAATAAGGGGTGGTATCAAAATGATTTAACGGAAGTTAGAGAACCCATACGCAAACTCCTCGAAACCTACTCCAAGGTGCCTAGCTCCGAGGTTGTCAAGCATGTGAACAACATCGTAAGTATCAAATACAACAGCTTGGGTGTCCACGCGGCGGTCTAATTGCGAATTAGAGAGAAAGGGGCTTTGCCTCTAATCCCTATCCGTGCATTGGTCTCTACCGATTCACGAGTCTAACCTTGCTCAGCCACCCGCTATACGACACAATCCTCGAGCGCCTCAAAGCCGCCGCGAACGCCACCTACTTAGATATTGGCTGCTGTTTTGGACAAGATCTGCGTCAGCTAGTGCAGGATGGTGTGCCTTCGGAACGCCTCGTTGGTCTCGACATCGAAGAGACTCTGATGGAATTGGGCCATGATTTCTTTCTTGACAGAAAGACACTCAAGTCACAATTTGTAGTTGCCGACGTCTTCAAAGGTGCGGCGCAAGGGAAGGTGTGGACGGACCTGGAGGAGCGCGGAATTGATGTGTTACACTGCAGCGCCTTTTTACACCTGTTCACCCTCCAGGATCAGATTACCGCAGCGAAACAGATTGCGAGATTAGTAAAAAAGGGAGGAATTATCGTTGGGAGGCAGGTAGGCACTACTAAGCCTGGGGATATGCCCGGCATTATAAAGAACACCTTTTGCTACAGACACAGCGTCGAAACGTTTGACGCTATGTGGAAAGAGGTGGGAGAGGCTACACAAACACAATGGAAAGTTGAAGGTATTATGGATATGGTTGAATACAATCCTGTCAGTTCTGTGGAGGACGAAAATGATCGCCGTTTCTTATTTACCGTTACAAGGCTAGAGTAAAGATTGCATAGACAAATATAACTCTCAAATCTACCAGTGCTTCATCTACTGTCACGATGCAAACCTAGCAGATGGAGAAACAACTATGTTGTTGCGCAAGGAGCTCTAACCCCTTGTGCCTACGGAATGCGGTATACATAGGTACACAGTATGCCCTTTGTCTGCTCTGTTCCAGGACTAACCCCAATGGTCCCCTAAGGGCTGAGCTCCCATCCTGCTGGGTCCCTGGTCCAGACCTCAAGGCCATCCTCCCAAGGGGCGAGGCGTGGCAAGGCAGAGAAGACCTCTGACATCTACATCATTATACCACCAATAGTATCTAAATACGAGCATCTCCAACGGAGTCCAGATCTCAGACAAGGCTTTTCTATCTCGATTCAAGACATATGCCGAGCCGTGTGTAGCATGATACATGCAAAGGTAATGATGACGATGATGATATGCAGGTATTAATTGTTGCCTAGGTATGGATAAGACGGCACATACTATTCAAGGTATTAATATAAGGGAAAACTTACACAAAATGACTATCAGCCTTGATATAGGGGCTATACCGACACCAAGGACCATCCGCCGTAATGTCTCATCCTACTTATGTACCTAGGCAAAGTAGGAATCATCCTTAGACCAAAGCACATTAATATCTCGATGAGCACTCTTTTTAATCCCCTAGTCACAAGCCAAAACGCCGCCGAATCATTTCTAGTCTCATATAAAGATTGTGGCGGCTTATTCACCTACGCCAGAATCTTGGAGAGAAACAATTTACTTACTTGGTACTTACCTAGGTACCTATCTAGAGAACTCGGTTTTTACAACAAAAGTTCAATCGCCGTAAAAATATCTCTCTTCTAGTACCAGTTAGAGTACAATATTGTCATGCAACTTGTAGATTTGTTTTTGTTTAATAGTTTTATGTCAAGTAAGGTAGCTTAGCAAAGTGTAAGTTAAACCACCGTCATGTGACCACCCCGCGTGCGAACCACCCAATTTCCCATACAAAATCGCCAAAACGCAATATTTATAATTAAATGAAT
>MU405449.1:0-28396 GCA_022836615.1 Annulohypoxylon bovei var. microspora
AATTAAAAAAATTAAAATTAATAAAAATAAATATTAACGAATAAATATATAAAAAAAAACTTAAATTAAAAACTTTATTTAAACGTTATTTTCCTTTAATTTTAAATTAATATTATCTTTATTATGTTTTATTATTTCTTTTTTTAAAACAATAATTATTATTTTAATTTTTACATTACACGTTAAATAATTATTAAAAAAATAACCTTTTTACTTATAAAAATAATAAATTAAATTAATATTAAACGCTGCGAAAACATTACGTTAATAAAAAATTAAAAGAACTTAAAAAAGTTCCTTCGTACGTACTTAAATTATAATTTCCGTTATTAAATAAAAAATATTAAAATTAATAAAAATTATTTTTATAACATTAAAAATAATTTTAACTTTAAGTTAAAATTAAAAAATTATAAAATTAACTTTCTTTTAAATAACTTTAATACATTATTAAATTAATGTTAAATAAAAATCTTTAAATTTAATAAACTTTATTTTTTTATTTAAATAATAATAAAATGCTTAAATGCGAAAATTAATAATTAATTAATAATTTAATTCTTTTTTTTATTTAAATATTAAAATTCCTTTTTTATTTATTAATGATATAAAAAACGTATAAAACTTAAAAAATTATTCATTTAATTATATATTAAACTTATAAAAGTTATTTTTAATTTAAATTTTAACATTAAAATTATTATATAATAATTTTAATAAATTATACATTTATTTAATTTTAATATATTAATTAATATTATTTTTAATAAAAAAAAACTAAAAAATTAATTTAACTTCGCTTTTAATAAATAAATAAAATTATATAAATTAAATATATTCTTTAAAAAATTTTTATTAATTAATTTAAAACTTATTCCTCATATTTATTTCTCATTTTTTAAACATAAAATTTAAACCATTTAATAAAAAACGTAAATCTTTAATATAAATTTTTAATAAAAATAAAAATAAAATTATTAATTATATTTTAAAAATGCATTAAAGGTTATTTAATTCTTTAAACTCGTCATTTTATTCCATTAAAAAAACGATTAAATTTTATAACACATAAGTTAAAATAAAAAAGTAAAAAGCGTAAAAAAAAGTAAAGAAAACAAAAAAAAAAAAATTAAAAAAAGTAAAAAAAAAAAAAACAATTTATAATTAATCTTTTAACATTATTAATTTATTTAAAATAACGGATAATACAATTTAAAATAAATTTACTTTTATTATATTAAGCTTTAAAAGTAAAGTAATAAAACTTCGTTATAAGTCCGATTAAAAGGTACATTCGTTTTAATTAAAAAATTTATTAATAAACGGAGCTTTTTTTTTCTTTTTTTTTTAAAGGGAAAAATAAACTTTTAATCCCATTATTAAGCAATTAATCGGATAATTCTTTAAATTATTAAAAATTTTAACGTTTTTTTTAAAATTAAAAACTTATTTTTAACCGTAAATGAAAACTCATTAACTTAAGGTTATATAATTAAAAAAATAAAAGTAAGTTTTAATTAATTAATTTAATTAATAAATGGCTTAATGTTTTTATTAAAACCTTTATTTAACGGTTTAAATGCCATCGTTAATTAATAACGAAATAAGTAATATTAAAAGGTGTTTTATTATAAGTAAAAGCAAAGTTTTATAACCATTAATATAAGGAATTTCGTTTAAAAAAATAAAAGCTTCCGGAAATTAAATACGAACCAAAAAAAAAATTTTAAATATATCGTAATTTAAAAAAAATTAAATCAATGCGTAAATGCCTACGTATTTAAAAAAAAAAAAATTTTAAAAATAAACTTTTAAATTAAAAAAATAAAACGAATAAATAACTTTAAATATTATATCACGGCGAATAAGTTTTAAATTAGGATAAAACTTATGTAACGGCGGGACCATATACTTTATTAACGAAAATATTTAAAATGAAAAATTAAAAAAAAAAAAACTACGAAATGGTTTCCTTTAAAAGGTTTTTATATATTAACCTTACGGTTAAAACATTAATTAACCGTTCCATTAATATACTTTAAAAATAATAATAATTAAACGCCATTACATTAAAAATAATTTTAATTATTTTTTTAATTTTAAAACATTTTTATGAAAATTGAAAAATTAAATTAAAAACCAACGCTTTTAATAAAGTGATTTCCGGAGTTTTTTTATAATTAAACGAATTAAAGGATTAACATTTAATGGCTTTTTTTTTTAAAATAATAATTTTTTTAAAATATAATTATTTTATTTATAATAAAGAACTTTTTATTATTATAACGACGACGAAACTTTAAAAATATATATTCGTTTTATTAAATAATAAATTTAATATATTTATAAATTATTAAACGTTATAATACTTCGTTATTAAAAAGATATTAAATTTTTATTAAATTAATTAAAATGAACATTTATTTCGATTTAATTATAAGTTATATTATTATTTAAAAAAAGAAAATATAATAATTAACGTTTTATTTTAAAAGGTAATTAATTTAATTATTTAAAAAGTAATTAAAAAATATAATTAATTTATTATTTTATTATTTTTTTTAATATTCCACGATAAAATAAATCTTTTATAACCTTTAATTAATAAACTTTTAACGAATTTATTATTTTTTGATTTTTAATATATTTTAATTACGATGGAAGTTTTTAAAGAAAAATTATTTTAAAGTATTAAATTAATTAACGTTATTTTAATAATTAATTAAAATATTATTAAATTAAAAATATAACGCGAATAAGTTAAGAAAAGAAAAAACAGGTATATTTTACGAAATAAATTATTATTTTTAAAAAAAAAGTTAATAATTTTAAATAATAAAAAGCTTCGTATTAAATTATACGATGAATTTTATTGTTTTTTAAATCGAACGTATTTAAGTTAAAATAAAATATATATAATAATATTAAAAAAATATTTATAATTTAATATAAAAATGTTTATAAACCGTTATTACGTTTATTATAAATAATGTTAAAAAAGTTAAAATTTTAAAATTAAATTAATAAACTTATTTTAATTATTTCTTATTAACGAATAAATATAATAATATATTTCAATGGATTTTAAATTTATATTTTTTAATTATAAAAGGTTTAATTTAATTTTAATAATTATTAATTAATTAAATAAAAGATTTTTTTCGTTATTTATATATAAAATTTATATCGTTACGTAATTCGTAAATTTATATTATAAGTATATTTAACGTATTTATAAAATCTTTAAAACGATTATATTTAATAAAAGTCTTTAATTTATAACCGTTTTTTTAAACGAATTAATTAAATTTATTAAAGTGGATTTTTATAAATTAATAATAAAGTATTTATAATTTAATAATTAAATAAAATTATGATTTTTTATAGATTATTTTTAAAATAATTAATTGGAAATATTATTTTATTTAAATTTCGCATACGTTATTTAATTATATTTAAATACAAGGTTTTCCTTCGTAAAAGTGGAAATAAGATTTATTTTAAAAATAATTTTTAATTAATAAACTTATATTCGTAAATTTAAAACCTTTTAAAAAAAGCTTAATCGTATCGTTATTTAATTATTAACGAAATGTTAAACTTTTATTATATAATAAATTTATAAAAACTTTTTATTAATATAAAATTATTAAAATAAATAAATTAATAAAAAAACGGTTAATAAATTAAATAATAAGTAATTAAATGTATATTCGCAAAGATAATTAATAAATAAATCGCTTTTATAATAATTTAAATTATTTAATAATAAGTTTTTTTAAAGTGTTAACGAAACTTTATTATAACGTTTTCGAAATTAACTTGCTTTTAAATATAAAAATTTACCGGGTTTTAAACGCGAATTAATTAATTAAAGTTTTAAATAACTTAATTTTAAAATAAATAATAAATTTTTTATTTTTAATAAAAATTAACGGGAAATAAAAGTATAAAATATTTAAAATATTAAGCTTTAAGTTTTTTAAAAAAAAACTTTAATATAAAATGGATTAAATAAATTACAACTTTAATTTAACGTAATATTCCTTTAAAGATTTTTTTAATGCGTTAATTAAAGTAAAAATTTTTTATAATTTATATTTTAAAGTTATTAATCCCCCGATTAAACTCCGATAATAAATCGAAACCATCGTAAAAAATAAAATATTAAAAATAATAAATAAAAACGATTTACCCACCGTAAAAAAAAAAGAAATTAAGGGAATAAATTATAAATATATTAATAAATAATTAATTTTTTTTATAAATCGATTTTTTTTTTAAAAAAAAAGGTTATATAACGGCGCTTAATTATTATTATTTTTAAAGTATATTAATAAAGTGGTTAATTAATGTCCCGGTTATAAAGTTAATATATAAAGATTTTTTAAAAAAAACCATTTTATGGTTTTTTTTCTTTTAATTTTTCATTTTAAATATTTTTATTAATAAAATACGTGGTCCCGCCATCGCATAAACTTTATTTTAATTTAAAATTTATTTATTATAATATTTAAAATAATATTATATATTTAAAAAATAAAAATTACGTTCGTTATGTTATCCCCGGTTTATTAAAAAATAATAAAAATTAATTTAATGAACTTTTATAATGAAAAAAAAATTTAAATTAAAAAGTTATTAAATAATTATATAAAATATATTTCGAAAAACATTATAAATAAACCGTATATTTTATATAACATTATTTTTTTATTTTTATTTCCGTTAATATTATTATTTCCGTTAAAATTATTATTTTTATTAAAAGTTTCGTTTTTATTAAAGGTTTCATTTTTATTAAAAGTTTCGTTTTTAATAAAAGTTTCGTTTTTAATAAAAGTTTCGTTTTTAATAAAAGTTTCGTTTTTAATAAAAATTTCGTTTCCGGTGGAAGTTTTATTTTTATTAAAAGTTTTATTTTTATTAAAAGTTTTATTTTTATTAAAATTATTATTTTAATTATCGTTATTATTATAATTACGTTTAATTTTAAATAATTATATATTTATAATATAATTTATTTACTTTAAATTTAAACTTTACATATAAAACAATATATAACCATTATAATTATAATAAAAAAAATTAATAAATAAATGCATTATTAATATAAAATAAAAGTTATAAAAGTTTAAAATATAATTAATTATTAAAAAAAAAAATTCGAAAATTTAAATATAAAATATTATATTTTATATATAATAATAATTTTTATACATTTAATATATTAAAATAATTTTAATCGAAACGAAGTAATTCCATGGTTTTTTCATTAAATCATTTTTAAATTTTTTTTTAAAAATCGATAACTTTAATGTATAATTTATATTAAAAGCTTTACCGATATATAATATTAATTTCGATATAATTAATAACGTTTATTTTTAATTAAAAAAATTAATATAAAACCTTGTTTTTATATATAATTTTATATACCATATATTTTATATTTAATTTAATTAATTTTTAATTTAAAACTTCGAATTTAAAATTATAAAATTATAAATAAATTACGTCGGTTATTATTTTTAAATTTTTTATTATTAATTATTTTTATAAATATTTATATAATTTTTAATTTTATTATTTTATTATTAAAGGTAATAAGTCACGATGCGTTTTATATATAATATTATGTAATATATTACGATTTTATGGTTATATAAACGTATAAATTATTAATTTTTAATTTTAAATAAACGTAGTTTTATATAATATAAATTATATAAAATTATATAAAATTATAAAACATTTTTTAATTAATAAAACCTTTTTATTATTAATATATTTTTTTAATGTTAATGTTATTTAAACGTTATTTAAAACATTATTTTTAACTTTATTATTAACTTTTTTTAACTTTATTATCGGCTTTTTTTAACCTTAATTCGGCTTTTTTTTAACTTTTTTAACTTATTTTAACCTTATTATCGGCTTTTTTTAACCTTTAATTATCGCCATGTATATTATAAAAATTTCATTATTATTTATATTTTTATTTTTAAAGGTTTAATTAATTAATTATTATAATAAATTATAATATATTTTGATTTTTTTAACGATTTTATATAAAATTTTATAAATAATTAATTAATTTTACGATTTCGTTACTTATTTTAATAACATTTTTTATGTGTAATGTTTTTTAAGTTTTAACGTTTTTTATGTTTAAAAAAATATTCGTATTATTTTAAATTTATTTTTTAATTTATTAACTTCGTGGGTTTTATTAATTTTATTATTATCATTGCGGCAATTTCGGCGAATATATTTAAACTTCCCGCACTTTTAATATTTTTTATTATTTTAATTCGTAATGTGGTTATTATTTTTATTAATTATTTTATTAAATGTTTTATTAATACGGTTACGAAATTTTAATAAAATACGTTATCGAATAATTCATTTTTTAACACCGTAAATAAAACATGTTTACATTTATATATCCGTGGTTTTATTTTTAAAGTTACGAATAAAACGTGTTTAAATTTATACATTTAAAATTTTATTTTTTATATTATTATTTTAACCGATTATAATAAAATTACCATTATCGTATAAATTCGTATTATTTATTAATAAAGGTGAAAATAATAACGTTATATCGTTAAAGTTTTTATATTTAATTATTAACTTTTTTAAGGCTTTTTTTAATTTATTAATTTAAGTTTATAACGAGGTAATATTTTTAAATTTCGATCCCGATGTTATTAATTTTCCCCTTTTAAATTAAAAAACTTAAAAACGTAATTTAATCTTTTAAATAATTACTTAAAACGGAAAAAATTATTATTATAAAAATAATAAATTACGATGCGTTTTATGTATAATACCGTGTAATATATTATAATTTTATGGTTATATAAACGTATAAATTATTAACTTTTAATTTTAAATAAATATAACTTTATATAACATAAGTTATATAAAACCATATAAAGTTATAAAACGTTTTTTAATTAATAAAACCCTTTTATTATTAATAATTACTTTTAAATTTATTATATAATAATAAAATTAATGATAATAAAATGAATTTATATAAAATAAATTTAAAAAAGTTTTTTTTTAATAATTTATTTAAAAATATTTCGTTTTATAATCGGTATTAATCCCGTTTTAACGATTTTTTTTTTATTCCGTTATTAAATTTTTATATAAACCTTAATATTATTTATTATTAAAAAATAACCATCCATAATAAATATATTAATAATAACCGCATGTATTATATCGAAAATATATAAAATATTTTCATTATAAATAAAATAATTATTAAATCGAATTATTTAAACGAAACGTTTTATTAAAATAATCATCCGATGTTCGGAGCCACGTTAATGGAAAATTAATAAATCGCAAGTAATTATGGTTTTATTTATATATTATACGAAATAAATTTATGAGCATTTTTTAATCACGTTAAAAACGCGTTTTTATTTCATTTTATGTATTATATAATCCTTTTTATGTATTTATATACCTTTTTTATACCCATATATTTTTTATACTTTTTAATATATTTTTTTAAATTAATTTATCGAAGTAATTTACCTTAACTTACCGTTATAATATTTAATTAATAAAATCGTTTATTTATTTTTTAAGTTTTTAAAGCTTTTTTAAAGTTTATTTTAATATAATAATTTAAACGGAATATATAATAAACATTATTTTATATAAATAAATTATTTTTCGTTTTATTTTATATAAAGCGTTTAATTAATAAAGCTTTTTTTAATATTATAATTTAATTAAACTTTTTATAATATTTTTATTATTATTAATATTAAGTTTATTTATTTAATTATTATTATTTCTTTTATTAATTAAACCTTATATTATAATTAATAATTTAATTTAACGTAATAATTAATTAATTATTTAATTTATGGATTTTAATATAATAATTAATAATTTATTTTTAAAGCCGTTTTATAATGTTAAAATTTATTTAATTATTACCGATTAAATAATTAAGTTTAACTTTTAATTTAATAACTTTAAGGTATTTTTTATTTATAAACTTTTAATTTAATAATTTTAAAACATTTTTTATTTTATAAACCTTTAATTTAATAATTTTAAGGCATTTTTTATTTATAAACTTTTAATTTAATAATTTTAAAGTATTTTTTATTTATAAACTTTTAATTTAATAACTTTAAGATTTTTTTTATTTATATAATTTTTAATATATAAATAATTATTAATAAAATACGGTCGTTATTTTTTATTACGTTTCGATCGATTTTAATTAATCCGTTACTTTAATTAACTTATTTTAATTTATTCGTTTATGCACGTTCGTTACTTTTTTTTTCGTGAATTATTTTCACGATTTTTCATAATAATTTAATAACTTTATTATGAATTTCGTTTAACTTTCACGTTTTTAATTATTAATAAGTTTATATCGATCGTTTATAAAATATATAAACCTTAAAGCTTTTTAAATTTATCGTCGTTTTTTTACTTTTTATTTTCTTTCGAATGTTTATAATTATAAACAATTAAATTTTCCACTTTCCTTCACTTTCCCCGAATGTTTATAACCGTAAACAATTAAATTTTCATTTTCTTCGAATGCTTATAATCGTAAATAATTAAATCTTCATTTTCCTTTATTTTCCCCGAATGTTTATAATCGTAAATAATTATTATGGTTTTTAATATCGACCTTTTAAAGGCAACTTATAAAGCTTAAGCCGCGCGGGCAATTAACGTTTGAAAAGGTTATGGTGGTCATTATTTACGAGGTTGTTTTCGTATTTTAAGATCGTTCCGTGCTTCGGAATTACTTTATACCTTTATTAACCTTATTATTTTATTTATTTTATTTATAATAAACTTATTTTTTTTAAGGTTTTTTAATTTTTACATGTTTATCCGGTTATTATTAATTAATGCCGTATGTTTTATTTAAATTATATACGTAATGTAATTTATAAACGTTCATTTAAAGCTTATTTTAATATTATAAACATTGATTATTATTATTAACATTATATTTCAAAATATTAATATATTTTTTTATATATTTAATTTTTTTTTTACTCGTTTATTAAATTAATTTTATTTTTTTAAACCTTTATATATTTATTATTTAATTTAATGGTTTATTAAAACGTAAATTACCGATATTAATAAAGTTTATAATTTTAACGTTATTTTATAATTAATCCTTTAAAATTAAAAAAATAATGGATCGGATAATAAATTAAATAATAAATTAAATAACGGCGATTTTATAAATTTAAATTAAAGAAACCCGGGAAATTAAAAAAACCGTTAAGGTGCGGGAAATATTTAATCGATTTACTTTTACGCGGTTATATAACTACGTTTTTATTTTATTTAACCGGTAATGTTTTTTATATAATCGATTCGGTTTTTTTACACTTTTTACTTAATATTACCAATAATTTATCTTTTAAACATTCGCGTTCTTTTTCCAAAAATTCTTTCAAATATAATTTTTCCGAAAACTTTTTTTTTAAACATTTTTCCGTACGCTTTTTTATACGCTTTTCCATACATTTTTCCGTACATTTATTTTTTAAATTTTTTTTTCCGAAATAATACATTATTATTTAAATTAACTTATATTATTTTAATTATTTATAATTATACTTTAAATTATTAATTATTTTAAATAAATTTAAATTCTTTTTTTTATTTTTATTAATTACATTTTCGATAATATTAATCGACTTTATTTTTTTTATATTTCCTTAAATAAACATAATTTTTTTTAATTATTTTTTAATATATAAAAAGTTTAATTTCTTTAATTTTAATACCACATTTTAAAATTTATTTAATTATTAATTAAATCTTTTTTCCAACCATTTTTTATAAAAGTTTTTAATAATTTTATTAAATTTTATTTCTTATTTCGTTATTTATTAAATTTTATTAAATTTAAATTCTTTTTTTAAATTAATTAACCATTATTTTAATAATTTAAATATATTTAAATAATAATTTAATAATTAATATATTAAACATTAAATAATCATTTTTATATAAATTATTTCTTTATTTATTTTTTATTAATTATTTATTTTTATTATAAAACGTTTCATTTAAAATTAATATTTTATTAATTCCTTTAAAATTATATTATTAAGGAAATTTAATATAATCGGTTTAATCGGAAAAAATATTTCATTATTTAAATTAAAATAATATTATAAATCGGCTTATATAAAACTTTAAATACATTTAATTTACTTTAATTAATAATTTTTAATTCGTAATTTAATAATTATATTATTACTTTCCATTTTATTAAAATTATTTTCGTTTATTATTAATTAAATATTATTTTAATTTTGCAAATTTTAATTAATATAACGTTGTTTATTATCCCTTTTATATATATATAAAAAAATAAAAAACTTAATTTCGAATAACCGTTATTAAACTTATAACTTTTAAAATAATTATTTAATGTTCGAAACCATATTAATAATAAATTAATAAATCGCAAGTAATTATAATTTTATTCATATATTGTACGGAATAAATTTATGAACATTTTTCCGATTACGTTAAAAGCGCGTTTTTATTTCATTCCATGTATTATATAATCTTTTTCGTGTACCCATGTACCTTCCTTGTACCCATGTACTTTCCACACCTTTTAACACGTTTTTTATATAAAATTATTAATAATTAAATTTAAATGAAATTTAAACTTTTATTTTAATTATTTCGTATTTATAAATAATAAATATAAAAATTCCCATTATTTTATTTTAAAATAAAGTAAATGTATATTTAAAATTTATTTAATTTCGTAATTAATATAAGTTATAAATTAAAAAGCATAATATATTAATTTAAACTTATATTATTAATGTTATTTTTAATATAACTTAATTATATTTAACTTTTAAAATAAAGTTATTAATAAAAAATTAAATTTAAAATTTATTAAATAAATTAAATCATTTACTTTATTTATTATAATTTAATTTTACCGGGCTTTCGTATATTATTTTTAATTTTAATTTTTTATATAATTAATATATTATATAAATCGAATATAACATTTTATTTAAAAAACATAATGGCGATTTATTATTTACATATAATAATATATATAAATTTAATATTATTATTTAAAATAAAAAACTTATAATATTAATTAATTAAAAAATAACGAGTTTTTTTAAATTAAAACGTATTAAAAAAATTCATTATATTTATGAAAATTTAAATAAAAAAAATTTATATTTTTATAACTTTTTTATAAAATAAATCATTAATTTAACATTTTAATATAATTTATATAAAAATTTATAAAATTTTCATAATTATTTAATATATTATACGGTATTTTTCATTTTATTAATATTTTCATTTAATTTTTATACGATATTAATATATATATATTAATTAAATTTTTAATTTAATTTATAATAATTCATTATAATTTTATTTAAATATATTAATCGTTTAATACTTTATTCCATTCATTTTAATAATTTAAAATTCATTTAATAATATAAATTAATTAAAATAAAAAAATAAAAGCTTTCGAAATTAATTACTTTAAATAATTACACGTATATAATTATAAAAAAAAAATTTTTTAATAACTTTTTCGGTTAATTAAACTTAAAAATACTTTTTATAATATTTTACTTTAAGTTTTATATTCCATTATAATAAATATTAATATTAATATATAATTTATTTAAATAAATAATTATAAGTTATAATATAACGTAATACGTTTCGAAAATAATAATAAAAAATCATTATTTAAACCATTTAATTTAATATCCGTCGTTATTTTAAATAAAACGAAAATTACCGATAATAATTTAATAATTAATATAATATTATTATTTAACATATATATAAATAAATTTAAATTAAAAATAAAACTTTATGCGATATATTCCATTCCGTTTACCATTTTTAACATTTAATAATTATTTTTTATAATAATTAATAACATATTTTTTATAAAACATAAATATATTAAAATTTTAAATAATAAATTATTTATTATTTAATACGCTTTATTAATTATAATAATTTTATTTAAAATCTTTAATTCATAATTTAAAAAAAATATACATTTTTTAACGTTTTTTTTTAATTAATATAATTATAACTTAAAGATTAATCGCATATCGCATTAAATTTCGTGGTATAATTACTTTTATTTCTTTATTTAAAATAATATTTATTAAATATATTCATTTTATATTTAAAATAATAATATCATCGTTTATTTATTAACCGTTTTTTAAACATTAAAATATAATAACGAAAATTAAATTAATAATTCTCATTTATTAATTTAAGATTATCACGTTTATAAACTTTAAAAAAAATTAATATTTTAAATAATATTTATCGTTTTTAACCTTAAAAAGCTTTCCCGTTTTTTTACATTTTTTTTAATTTATAACTTTTTTTAAATATAATAATAATATACCTTAAATAAAATCGAATTAATAAAAATCACCACAAAAAATTATAATAAATATCTTATTAAAATTTTCATTAAAATAACCGCGAACTTATTAAAATTAAATATAAACGTCGTATAAATTATTTTTAAATATTATATTACATTTATTAATAATTAATATATTAATATTTTTTTATAATATAACTTTTTTTAAAATTATTTTACCTTTTTTAATAATAAAAAACCTTATTACGAAATAAATGATTATTTTATTAATATAAATTTTAATGTTATTAAAAATTATAATAACTTAAATTCATTTTTAAATTCCTTTAACTTTTAAAACTTAAATTAATATTTTAATTATAACGCTTTTATTAATGCCGCTTTCACTTTTAAAATAATATAATAATTATAAATTATATATAAAAAATACATTTATAATTTCTTTTACTTTTAAAACATTAATTTAATTAAAATAATATAAAATTAATTTAAAAAACATAAATTATTTTTTATTTAAACCTTTTCATTTAATTAAGATTTTAATAATTTTTATCCATGTTTTATTAAAATAATATTTAATATTTATTTTAATTAATATATAAAAAAAATTTATAATTTAATTTTTTTATTATATATATTAATTAATAATTAAATCTTCGTTTATTTTAAATATATTTTAATTATTCTCGTTTTTTATTCCATTATTAATTAAATTAAAATATATATTTCACGTAATATTTAATTCGTTTATAATTTATTATAATTTCATTTTATTTAATTACTTAAACTTTTTTTTTTAAATTTTAATATTTTATTCGATAACTTTATTTATATGATTATTACGCTTAATAATTTATACCGTCGTAAAATTTAAATTATTTTTAATTTTACGATAATAATTTAATTTTAAAGTAATTAAAAAATTAAATACTTTTATTACACTTTTAATTTTAAACGTTTAAAAAAATTAAATAACCATATTTTCGAATACCGAAATTTTTATATTATAACATTTTATAATAAAATTATTAATTATATTAATAAATGTTATAAGTTCGTGAACTTTAAGAATTTATTTCATTTTTTCGGTTTTTTTCGTTATTAATTTCGTCATTTTTTTCGTTATTAAAAAAATTATTTTTTACTTTAATTAACATTTTTTATTTAAATAACACGTTAAAAATTTTCACATTTAATATAACATTTTCCTTAAATTTTTTTAATAAATTAAAATTAAATTTAATAAATTATAAACGATTAAAAAGGTTTTTTTTTAATTATTCTTATATATTAAATAACGTTCTTTTTTTTAATAATAAATTTTTTTTTAAAAGATAAATAACTTTAATTAAATAACCGTAATACGTTTATAAAATTCGTTATTTTTAAAATTAAATAAATATACACTTATTAATAAAAAAATATAAATTTTAAATAATCGTCGAATATATTAATAAAATTATATTTATTTTATATTTCTTTTAAACTTAATATATCGGTTTATTTACTTCGTTTTATTTATTTTAAAAATTATTTTCATTAAAAATATATAATTATATAAACATATATTTTAAAAAATAAAACCGCGATATAAATATTTTTTAAAAATGTTTAATTTAATATTTATTTTTTTAAAAGAAACTTTTAAATTAAATAAAATTTCCGTTTCATAATAAATAAATATAAATGTCCTTAAATATTATTATTAATATTAAATAATATAATATATAATATTATAATATAATCACATTTAATTATTTTATAAATAATAATATATATTATATTTAAAAATATAATTACATACATTAATTAAAAATAATTTACATTCGTTAAAAATACGATTAAATATTTTAACCATAAAATTACAAATAACTTCGTTTTTATTATTTACATTAATAAATCTTAATAACCGTATAATTATTTAAAAATAAACGATAAACATTATTAATTTTTAATATAAAAAAGTTTTTAATTTAATGGCATAATTAATGGTATAATATATTAACGCCAAGGTTTATATTATAATGAAAATAATAATAAAATTATAATTATAACGAATATAAATAATAATCATTAAATTTTAACGATTATAATTAATTAATTTTCGTTTAATACGTAATATATTGTTTTTATTTATATATATAAATTCGATAAATTTTTAAAGTTATTCGAAACGACATTTTTTTTATTTTTTACTTTTTATTTAAATTTTTTAAAATTTAAAATATTTATAATATATCGCGTTATATTAATGGGCTTAAGTTATAATAATAATAAAATTTACCTTTTCTTTTTATTTAATAATTAATTAATTTAAATTATTTTTTAAATTATTTAATAATTAATAACGATTTAAAATCCGAGATTTTTTATAAAACGTAACTTGGTTAAAATTTTCTTTAAAATATTTATCGATGTAACATAAAAATTTAATAACATTTTAAGCATCGCCCGTAATAATTAAATTAAAATAAAATTTTTCCATTTTAATATTATTATAATATTAAAGAAATCCATAAAAATGGAATATATTTTACCCGTTAATTTTAATTACTTTAAAATAATAATTAATAAAATTAAACGTTTTATTTTTCATTTTAATTTTAATAATTTCTTTAAAAAAAACATTTAAATATATATAAAATTAAAGGATAACGGAAATAAGATTTTAATTAACTTTTTTATTTAAACTTCGTTTAATATTTAATAAATGTTATTTAATTTTTCGTTTAATTATTTAATAATAATAAAAACTTTTAAACTTTAAATTTATTTTAATATAAATAAATAAAAACATATCGTTTAAATTAATAATAAATTAAATGGTTAATAGCTTATTTTAAATAATTAAACTTTTAATTTAATCACATTATTTTATTTTATTTTTATTTAATAATGGTTGTTATTAATTATATATTACGATTTTTACCATGAGTTTTCACATTTAATCGTTATTAATAAACTTATTTTATTTTAATTTATTATTAACCTTTAAAAAAAAATTTAAACTTAATAAATCATATAAATTAAATACATTATTAAAAAATACTTTTTTAATTTACATTATATTAATTTAATTATTATTACTTTTAATAATGCGGTTAAATATAAAAAATAAAAACATTAAATACGTCGTTATTATAACACCGTATTATTAAAGTTTTAAAAAAACTTAATTAAAATAAAAAATTAATAAAATAATAAATCATTAAAAATTAACTTTTAAACATACGTTTTTATATTAAAATTTTATTTAACGTTTTTTTATAATTCACACGTTTAATCATTATTCGTTAAAAATAAACCGTTAACATTATATAAAAATAATTTAATAAATATAAACTTAAAATAATATAAATTTTTAAAATTCATAAATTAATTTTTTAAAAAAACATAAACATATAATTTCCCATTTATAAATTCTTTAATAATATTTATATTTTTTTTATTATTAACTTTTTTATTAATTTTTTATTATTATACTTTAATTTTAAAAAACTATTAAACGAATAATGCTTTTTAAACGTCATTAAATTAATTATAACTTATATTAAAAAAACTTAATAATATAATCATTATTATTATAAGAATTTATTAAAATAATAAATCGAATTATTAAAACGCTTTAAATTAATTTTATTCATTAAAAACATTATCGAAATAAATATCATTATTAATATCGATAAGTTTTTTATTAACGATATTATAATAATATTTAAATTTAACATTAATATTATAATTAATAAATAAATTAAATATAATATTAATTACATTTCTTTTAAAAATAAAATAAAATTAATTTTATTTTAAAACATAATTAATTTTTTTTATAACTTTTTTTTAAATATTATTAATATAAATTAAGTTAAATATAAAAGCGGATAAAATATATTTTTTTTCGTCACTTTAATTTTATTAAAAATCATTATTTATTAATATATAAGCATATAAATAATTATATTTTCAAAGTTAAATTAACATTTTTTATATAATAAATTTATATAAACTTAATTATAATATAATATTTTATTTTTTAAATTTATTAAAATTATATTAAATGATATGGATATTATTAATTATATTTTTTATAAAATAAAGCAAAATTTTAACCATTAAATATACGTTATTAAAAAAATTAATATATATTTAAAAATCTTTTAATATATAAGGTTAATAAATTAATTATTTTTAAAATTAAAAATAAATTTAATAATCATGTTAAATGTAATTAAAATTAAAAAAAAACTTTTTTTTAATTAAATAAAGTTATTTAATTTTAAATGGGAAAAAATGGACGCATAAATTCCATATTATTATTAATTAACAATTACACGGTAATATATTTTTTTTAATTATTTTAATATAAAAATTATAAACTTTCATAAATTTTAAATATTAATTAAAACATTTTAAATAATCGAATTAATAAGTCGAATTTCCTTAATTTAAAAAAAAAAAAACCTTAAAAACATTTAAAAGATATTATAAAAATAATTTTTAAAATAATATTATTATATTAATATTATAACATTATAATAAACACACATAATACCATTTTAATAATAAATTTCTTTCATTTTAAATTATATGTTAAAAATTAAATATATAAAATACTTTATAACGATTATTAATAAAATAAAATAAATCTTTATTAATTAAAGCAATTTCTTTTATTAAAAAAACATTATTAAAACCATTTATAACATTATTTAAAATTTAATAAACGTTAATAATATTTACATTTTATTCTTTAAATTTAACATAAAAAACAAAACCATAATTTAATAATCCACGTCGTTTTCGTTTCACATAATAATTAAATTCGTTATTTAATATTATTAAAAAATCATCGACATTTTTACATTTTACATTTATTTTAATATTTAATTTTAAAATTAAATTAATATAATTAATAAATATCGTTCCAAGGAAAAATTAAAAATAATTAAAAATATATTTATTAAATAATATATTTCATTAAAACGAAACGAAAAACTTAAATAATAAAAATATTAATTTAAAAATAATAACATTTAAAAACTTATAAATATAATTTCATATTATCTTTTTTTATTTAAATTATTTCATCCATATATTAATAATTTTTTACGTTTTATTAATATATACATAACTTTACATTTTATTTAAAAATATAATATAATAATTAAATCCAAAACATTATAATTTTTAATTATATATTAAAGAAAATTTTAATAAAAATATTAACGCGATAAATTTAAAAAATCGACCGATATAAATATAACTTTTTTATAAAGTTACATTAATTTAATATACGCTTTTAAAATATTACCGTTTAAAAAAAAAAAATAAAAAACACGTATTATAATATATAATAATTTTATATTTATTTTAAACATAAAAATGGATATTAACTTTTAATTTTTTTAAAACTTATATAACATTATTATGTAAAAAAACATTTTTAAAATAAAAATAATTTCATTATTTTTAACCATTAATAATCATTAAAAAATACAATTTCTTTAATACGTAATTATTTATAACATTTATATTTTTATATTAATAAAAATACATTTCGAATTTTAATTAATTAATAAAAAATTAAATATATAACCGGAACGTTAATAATAATATTAAATAATTAATTAATTTACTTTTAAAATATATTAAAACGTTTATTACATAACCGCCGATATAAATTTAAATAAATAACACCGGTAATTTAATTTTAATAAAATTTTAAAAACGTTATTTATAAATGGTAACGTTAAATTTTAATAATTATTACGATTAAAAAGATTTAAAATTTTTATTACATTAATTATTTAAATATAAATATTTATTTTAATAACTTTAATATTTAATTTTATTTTTTTATATTTAAAACATTTTTATTACATAATCCATGTTTATATATATACACATTTATTTTATTTATTTTTATATATTTTAAAAAAAAACACCATTTATTATTATATTTTTTTTATTTTAACCATTTACTTTAGAGCGTTGTTATCCGGGCTATGTCCTTTTTGTTATCCGGGCTATGTCACGTGATTTTGGGGAATTTTTATTTTTAAAATTCGGAAACCCGGGCCTTTTCGTTTTCATTTTATAATAACTTTACCACCGTTATGGCTACCATTTTATAATTATATTCATTCGATAGCTAAAAGAATTATGCAATAAATAAAATTGGTTACATCGAAATCGGGGAAGAATCGGGCGAAATATAACGATTCCTTTATAATATATAACTTTTACATTTACTTTCTTTAATATCTTTGCGAATAAAATCAATAAAATTTCAAAACTTTCTTTATAAAGTTCAGAATTCAATTTCAAATCGAATATATTTGGTTCGAGTTTTATATCTATATTATTTGTTGAGATATTAAAAGATATATATAAAAAGGATGTAAAAATTAAATCATTAAGTGTTCAATTAGGTAAATGGTGGGGTAAAAGGCCTGGAAACCCACTATAACGTACGTTATAACGCCTTTTAAACTTCAAACGCTTATAACTTTCCCAATACTTGGTTAAATTGGATGCACTTAATTTTACCCAATGCAGCCAAATCCCAGCGTTTTAATGATGTTAATTATATACCACTAACCGGAATATCCGTGAAGTTATGGCAAGATGAATGGTAAAAAGCCCGGGTTTTTAAATTTGGTGGGGTGATTTTATAACGGGGTATAGCCCGGATAATAAAAAGGACATAACCCGGATAACAACGCTCTTATTTTAACATATAATAATTAAACTTTAAAATAATATTTTAAATTTAATTTTAATATTTTTTTTATATTTAATATTATTAAAATAAAAAAATAAAAGAAATAATTTTAATTCATTAAATATAAAAATATCGTAATTATTTTCATTATTATTATTAACTTTTTATTTAATTTTTTTCATTTAAATATCCTACGATACATTAATTATAATAATTTTATTATTAATTCATATATTTTTAATAATAATAAATATTAATTTAAAAAAGGCGATATTATTTTTATATCCGATAATTTAAAATTATAATCTTTTTAAATATTATTTTATAATAATATTAATTATTAAAAGAATTAATAAACGTTAATAATAATATTATTATAATTTATATAAAAATAAATAAACTTAAAAATAAGTTTTATTAAAATTTAATAATATATATAATAAATTAATAAATGTTAATTTTATTAATATTAAAAAACTTATTATATAAAAATAATGAATAATTTACTTATTTTTCGATTATATTTATTCACCGTTTTAAATATAACACATTATTATATATAAAATTACTTTAAAACCATTTTTTTAATATAAATTTTTTATAAAATTATAATTTTTTTTAATCGAAATAATTAAACCTTTTTATTAAATTTCTTTAAGCGAAGATTATACGCTTTTTATATATTCGTTATATATAATAACTTTGCATTAAAAAAATATTAATGGACGTTAAATAAAAAAAAAATTAAAAAATAATTAATATATTTATTATTTTAATAAACTTATTAAATAATTTAAAAACAACTTTATTATTCGCATTAATTTTAAATTAAATACACCGTTAAAACGTTCTTTAATACACATTATAATACTTAAAAAAAATTTACGAATAACTTTAAATATAACTTTAATATTTAATAACCTAAGCTTTTTAAAAAAAAAATTTCTTCGCTTTAAATTATAAATATAATTAATTTAATTTAAAAGAAATAAAAACGCCGTTTAAAAAGAAAACACTTTAATTAAATTAATATTAACGTTATAATAAATTTAATATAACATTAACTTTTAAATTAAAATAATTGCAAAAAGCAAAAGCGTTTTAAAATCGAATTTAAACGTATAATTAATCGAAAGTTTAAAAATATCACTTGTAATTATAATTAAAAATAAAAAAAAAAGTAAAATATTTATTATATTATATTATAAAAACTTAAAAAAAAAATCATTTACATTACATATAAAGCCTTTAAATAATTAACCAAAACTTATTTTTAATAAAATAATTAACTTTATTATTAATAATAAAATTAAAAATAATAATAATAATAATGAAAATAAAAACGAAAACGTTTTATTTTTAATAAAAAAACGTAAAGTTTAATAAAAAATAAATAATATATAAATTATCTTTTATATTTACTTTATTAATTTACTTTTTATTTATATTATATATTAAAAAATTAATTTTAATAAAAATGAAAATATTAATTAACTTATAAACGATAACGATAATAATAATAACATTTTTAATTTTAAAAATAATAAACGTTATAAATAATAACATTAACTTTAATAATTAAATTTTATATTATAAATATATAAATTATATTAATATATAAAATATGTTTTATAATTATAAAATAAAGAAATTAATTAAAAACTTTAATATAAACGTATAAATTACCATTTAATTAATATAAAATAAATTAAAACAAATATTTTTTTAAATTTAAAATTATACATAAAAATAAATAAATAAAAACATATAAATTAACCTTTTAAATAAAACGCTTCGATGTTTTATAACATTTTTAATAATTTTAAAAATATTTATAAAAAACGTATTTAATTAAAAACTTTTTTTTTAATTTTTATTAATTAATTTACATCGAAATTATAAAAACCAAAAAGTTTAATAATTACGTTAAAAATCTTTAAATAAACTTAATTAAATTTAAATAAAAATATAATCGTAAATTTTTTATTAAAATTAATTATATTATCCGTTATAATATTAAATAATATTAACATATTTAAATTAAAACTTATAAAAAAATAAAACGTTTTATTTATTTTAAAACTTTTATAATTATTATTATTTATAAAAATTATTAAATTAAGTGGGTAATTAAAAGGTTAATTAAATAAATATAATCGAATAAAATGAACATTATTTTTAATATTTTTATTAAAAAGAAACATTTCTTTATTATTTAATTATAAATAAAAACATTTATTATTAATTTTAAAATTTTTAAAGGATTTGAAATTTTTATTAAATATATTTAATTTCGTATATTTAAAAAAAGTATTATTTTTTTTATTATCGATGGATTATTTAAATAAAAAAAATTAAACATTCTAATTCTTCGTTTTTATAATTAATCGAATAATCGAAGTTTTTAAAAATATTAAAATAAAATATATAAAAAAAAATTAATATGGAATTTTAATAAAATTTAATAATTCTTTATTTTAAAATCATTAAAAAACTTTTATAAAATATTAAATTATTTTATTAAAAAAATTAATTATATGTATTATAAGCTTATATTTTTTTTTATTATCGAAATTAAATTTAAATATAATAATAAAATAATATTTATTAAAGTATTAATATAAATTAATACGAAAATAAATAATGTTAATAAAATCATCGATAATATTCGTTTACGAAAATAATTTAACATAAAAATATATACGATTTTTAATATATTATGGGTTTTAAATTTAAAGAATAATATAAATTAATTCCATGTTATTATAAAACGCCGAAATTTAATAAATTTCGAAATAAACGAAAAAACCATCGCCTTTTATATAACCAAAACTTTTTTAAAGTTTTAATATAAACTTATAAATAAAAAAATCTTAATAATTAAAATTAAAAATAAACAAATACTTCGCATATTCCAAATATTTATAAATATGGAAATAATATTATTTAATAAAGAATTAATAAAGAATTAAATTTTAAAAAATTATAATAATAATATTTAAATTAAACGGGTTATAATTTATTAAAAAAAATAAAATCGTATACTTTAAAACTTCCGATTAATTTATTTTATTTAAACGCATTAATACCGATTCCATAAATTAAATAATAAGCGTTTACGTTTTTTTCATACATTTATCACGGCTTTTATTTTTAATTTAAACATTTTTAATAATAATATAATATGTATAATAAATAACATTATAATGAACGTTATTATTATTAAATATATAAAAAGAAAATAATACATTTATATTAAAATATTTAAAATGATAAATATTAATTTTATTAAAGAAATTTATGTCGGATAAAATCGATATAAAGGTCGCGCGATTTTTAAAAATTATGGGATAATATTAAACATTTAAAAACTTTAAAAAAAAAATAAGTAAAGGATTTTACGCATGACTTAAATTCGATAATAATAAATTTATACGTAATATTATAAAAACGGTAAAAAAATTTAATAAAGAAATTATATTTAAATTTAATAACGTAAATTATAATAAATTTACATTAATAATAAAAAAAAATAAAAATAAAATCGAATTTAAAAATAATAACTTTTATTTTCATTTTTTTTTATAAATATATTAAATAAATAAAAATTATTTTAATAATAAAAAACAAAGGAAAAAAAAAATAACATATAAAATAAATAACATTATTATTAAAATTATTATATAATTATATAATAATTTAAAATAAAAATTAATATTAAAATGCCGTAATTAATATTAAAACTCCGTAATTATTATTATATATAATTAAAAAAAAACCTTAATTAATTAAAGTTAAAAATAATTAAATCGTAATAATAAATCATAAATAATTATATTATAAACAACGAAAACGAATAAACGTCGGTTCATTATAAAATAAAAAAATCGTTCGATTAAATTCGGGATATTATGTTATTTAAACGGGTGGTTTTACATTTTTATTAATTATTATCACGGGAATTTAATTATTATGTAATATAATTACTTAAATTTAAGTATTTATTATTAATTTTATTTTAAAAAACGAAGTTTTTTTTATATTTAATAATTCATTCCTTTTATTATATAATAAATTTAACATTTTAAAATGATTATATAATAATTATAAGCTTGGTTCGCGTTAAACGTTAATGTTTTAATAATTTTTATATATAAATATTTTTATTTTTTTTATTTTTTTTTAAAAAGAAAACTTTATTAAAGTTAATTATATATACGAAGTATTTATTTATTTTTTATATATTAATTTTATTTATTTTATTTATATAATAATGATTTTTATTAATTAAAAAATTTAATTTTTTATTTAAATTAAATTTAATAAACGAAATAATTTTTTAATATAATGGTTAATATTTAAATAAATCGCATAAAAGCGTAACGTTTAACAATCCATTAATTTTAATGTTTTAATTTTTAAAAATTTGTTTTTTATGATTTTATTAACGCTTAAAAGTGTGAAAAAAAAAGAAAAAAAACGACGATTAAAAAATTATGAAAATTATAAAAAAAAAGGTTAATAAATAAAATAAAAAAGTTAAAAAATTAATTAAAACCGTTCGTAATAAAGTAATAAAAAACGGTGACCTCGAATATAACGTAATTTTTTTTTTTTATAAAAATTAAAAAACTTAAAGTTATTATAATATTAATATTTAAAATTCTTTACGAAAAGGTTTAAAAAATTTATAATAAAAAGGTTACGAACGTTAATTTTAATAAATCGGTAATTTTTTAAGTTTTAAATTAAATTTATTAAATAATGTTTTAAACCATTTAAAAACCGGTGTTAATTAAATGTTTTACGTAAAAAATAACGAGCTTTTAAAGTTAATTTAAATTATTTTAAGAAAATATATAATTAATAAATTTAACCATTATAAACTTTATAAAAGAAAAATATTATAAAGTTTTTTAATATATTAAATCTTAAAAAATTAAATTTAAAAATTAAAATAATTAATATATTAATGTTTTTCACGTAATTTAAACTTATTATATTTTTAAAGTTAAAAAAATGTTCGTAATTAAAATTTTTTTAATAATTATTAACGTTAAAATAACCTTTTAATAAATTAATAACGCTTTTTAATAAATTATTTTAAATGATTAATTAAGGAAATTTATTTTAATTATTAAATAATAATAATTTTTTTAAAAAAGTTAAATTAAATTTAATAATATTAAACTTAAAATTAATTTAAATGGTTAATTTTTAATTTTTATTAAAACCGAAAATTTTATATTAAAAAAATTTAATTTAAAAAATAATTACCTTTACTTTAATATAAATAAAAAAATGTATTATTAAAAACTTAAATAATATAAAATTTTATAATTTACCGTTATTAATAAATTAAATTAAATGATATTTATTTTAAGTTTTAAAAAATGTAAAGAAATTAAATTTTAATATAATATAATTTATTAAAAAAAAATTAAAAGTAAAATCTTATTAATTTAAAAGTAAAAAATTTAATAAATTATTATTAAATGGATTTTTTATTAATTAATTAAGTAATATTATAATAATTATTATTAATTTTACCATAATTTAATTATTATTTAAATTAAAGCTTAAAATTATTAAAAATAAAGGTTTTATATTAAAGGTTTATACCATGGTTAAATTAAATTATTATTTATTTTATAAAAACATAATAATTAACATTTATAAGTAATTTAATTTAATAAACCATAAGAAATTTTTTATTTTAAAATTTATAATTTTAATAAGTTTAAATAAAGTAATTTAAATAAACATAATAATTTTTTTAATTATTATTAAAGGTAAAAAATTAATTAAAAAAGTTTTTAATAAAAAGAAAATTTAATATTAATGATTTAACGTTATTAAATATTACTTTAATCGATGGTTTTCATGTGAATATAATTTTCGAAGCTTGTTTTTATAACGTGGGAATTTAATATTATAAATTAAATTATTCTTTAAGATTTAATATAAATATTATTAAAAACACCTTAATTAAAAAATTAAAAAGAAAATATAATTTAATTTTTTTTAAATATAAACCTTTTTCCATTTATTTTAAAATATTTTATATTTTATTAATAATTATTTTATATAATATTTTTTAAAGTGTAATAAAAATTATTTTAATATTAATAATAAATATAATTAAACTTCGAAGGTTTATTAAGGATTTTTAAGTGTTTAAAAAAATAATAAAGTTTTATAATATTTAAAATTAAGTTATTTAAGTTTAAAAGCTTTTAAAAATTTAATTTTTAAAATTAAAAATATACGAATTAAAAGGATACCTCGTATTAAATACGAGACTTATTTAATTACGAACGTTTAATAAATAATTTTAAAGAAAAAATTTAAATTTCGAGCATTTAAACTTTTTTAAAAAATATTTTAAGATTTTTTTTTTTTCGAAACAAGGTATAACGGGTCCAAATATTTATTAATAATTAAGGATAAATATAATGGAATTTTTTAAAGTTTTATATTAATGGATAAAATTTATATATTAATTTATAATAACGTACGAAATTTTAAAAATTACATTAAAAAAATTTATAAGCTTATAATAATTAAAATATATTACGATAATAATATAAAAATAATTAAAATATAAGGTTATATATTATATAAAATTTAAGTTTAATAAAAAGGTATTAAAATAAAATTTCCGTTAATTTATATAAAAAAACCCATTAATAATATTAAGGCGATTAAAAAAAAAGTAATTAAAAAAACTTTAAATATAAAACTTAAAATTAATTTTTTAATTAAATTATAACCGGAAATTATTAAGGTAATTATATATTTAATTAATATAAATTTGAGTTTTATATATTATATATAAATATTAAAAAAAATGTTTAATAATTAATTTAAAAAATATTTTCGTTTTTATATTTTTTAAATTACGAAAACATTAACGAGTAATTTAAAATTTAATTAAAGTGGGATATATATATATGGTTATAAGGTGTACCCGTTAAAATTAAATGTATAAAATTAAAAAAATAAGAAATTTTATAAAATAAAAAATAAGGTTTATATTAAATATTTTATTAAACATCGAACATTTAATATATACCGAATTTAAATTTTTAAAATAAATTAAATAATTATTATAAAAAATATAATATTTAATGAAAAAACGTTTTATTTCTTTAAATAAAAAAAAACGACGTTAAAAATTAACGTTTTAAAAATTAAATAAATTATTTTCGAAAAGTTTAATAAAATAACATTTATTATTAAAACATTAAATTTATAAGATAAAAGAATTAAAATAACCTTTAAAATTAACCTTAAGCTTAAAAAAGGGTTTAAAAATAAGTAAATACCTTAAAAAAACGATTTAAATAATTAATTAAATAATTATAATTTAAAAGTGGAAATAAATTTAACCGTAAAAATAAATAACGATTTAATTATAAAAATAATTAAGAAAATTATCTTAAATTAATTACAAGGATTAATAATTTTTAAACCATATTAAAAGTAAAGGAAAATTTTATTTACGAGTAAATCATTTTTATAAAAAGAAATTTTTCGGAACATTTTACTTTTATAAAAAAAGGTTTTTACGAAAATAATATTTTTATAAAAAAAAAGTTTTAATAAATAATTAAATTAATTTAAATTACTTTTATAAAAAAAAGTTTTTATAAAAATAATATTTTTATAAAAAAAAACGAATTTAAAATATTAAATGTTACGTTTATAAATTTAATTAATAATGGTACGCCGGCATTATAATTAAATAATTAATTATAACGTAAAAAATAAAATAAATTAAAAGGTTTATTAAACCGATTTAAAAAAACGTTTTTAATAAAATTTAATAATTTAATAAATAATTTAACATTTCGTTTTTAAATTATAAAATAATAACTTATATAATAATTTTATTATATAAAAGGTTAAGCATTAAAAAAACATATTAAAAATAATAAAAACAACTTTTTAAATAATTTAATCGTAATAATTTTCATTAACTTATTTTATAAAAATAATAATAATATAATAACCATTTTTAATAAAAATAACTTTTTTTCTTTTTTAATTATTTTTATATTTAATTAATAAAAGGTAATTAAAAAAAAATAAAAAACATTAAACATTACATGTTATATTTATAATAATAATTTATTAAAATAAAGTTATATATATTAACGTAATTTCGAATAAAATAAATATTCATCGAAATGAATTTTTATAACCTTTTTTAAAGTTTTAAAAAAATTTAAACATTTATTTTTTAAATAAACATTTTAAAAATAACGTTAAAAATAAAATTAAAATAATAATAAAAAAGAATATTTAAAAGGTAATAAAGCATAATTAAATTAAAAATATACCGTTTTTTTTAAAATAAAATTTTAATTATAAATTTAATAAAAATAAATATTTTAAAACTTATAAATTTAAATTAATAATAAAAAGTAATTTTTAATATTTAATGTTTTAAAATATGTACGTTATAACGTTCGTAATAAAGTTTTTTAAAATTATAATAATATTAATAATATATTTCGATTTAAACGTTAAATAATACGATATTAAAAATACTTTTATTAATGTATTTTTAATTAAAATGTTTTTAATTATTTATAAACTTTTAAAAAGTTTTAAAAAAACGATAAAATTATTAAACTTTTAAAAACTTTATATAAATTATAAAAGTTTTTTTTATTTTAATATAAAAAATTAATATATACGTTTAAAAATATAAAATTTAAATTTTTATTAAAAAAACCGTATTTTTTTTATTTAATTAATTATAAAGTTTATATATTCATTTATATTAATAATATTTTAATTTTAAATTATAAAAATAATAAAACTTAAGTTTAAAAAGTTATAAATTAATTTAAAAAATTATATAAAATTAAAAATTAAAAACTTATTAATTAATATTTAAAAATTAAAATAATAAAAGATCGTATAAATTATACGATTTTTTTATTTTATAATAATTATATTAAAAAAATTACATTTAAATTTAATTTAAATAATAATAATTAAATATTTATTACATTATTATTTGTAAAAAAACTTATTAAATTTAACACGAGGTCCCCGTCGAAACGGGAACACACACCCCGATTTCGAAATCCGAAGTTTAACCGTAAACCGATGGTTCGGTTCCCGGTCTTGTTCTTTTTTTACGCTCGCGGCCAGCGCCGGGGGTTTGCTCGGGCCGCTGCCGCGCCCCTCGCAAACCCCCGGCGCCGGCCGCT
>MU405450.1:0-28393 GCA_022836615.1 Annulohypoxylon bovei var. microspora
GCAAAAACGCCCCGGAGCTTGCGTAGGTCGCGTTTTCCCGGACATTGTGGAGGGCCGTACCGGGTAAAAGAAAAAAAAGACCCCAAAAATTTTATAAGTTATTTTATTGAAATATTTATTTATATTTTTATTTGGTTTAATTAATGGTGTTAACATTATTTTAAAATAAGGTAATTTAACATATTTTTATAAAATAAAAACCTAATTATATTTTAATAAAAAATTATTAAATTTTTTATTAAAGTTTTTAAATAATGATATAATTAAATTTATTATAATTTATAAAAAGTTTTTAAAATAATTTAAAATTATGTTATTATTTTTTTACTTAAATGCTTTCTTTTATAATAATTATTATGTAATTTATAATTTTATAAATCATTATTATATATTTAAATTAAACGTGTATAATCGGGTTATAAATGACATTAATACATTAATTAATAATGTTATTATTATAAAGCATGTTATAATTTCTTAATAAAATTAAAAGTATAAGTAATAAATTATAAAGGTATTACGTAATAAGATTAATATTATTTATTCGGTTAATTACGAAAATGTTTTATTATTTTTATAATATTAATGCGAACATAATTCCCTACTTTATTATTAACTTTATTTAAATAAATATTATTTAATTTTATTATAAATTAATTATAATTTTTTTAAATTTTTTTATATAAATTTATAACGACCTTTTATTATACGTTTTATTATTTTTCGTAACGTAATAAAAAGATTAATATATTTACATGTTAATGGGATTATTTATTATAATATTTTGTTAAGAAATATTTTTATTAATACATTTTAAAATAATAAAAATATTAAAATTTAAATAATAATTTTTAATTTAAAGAAAGTTATAAAAAAAGTGGTTAATAATAAAAAGGTTTTTAAGTTTTTTTATATAATTGCTTTAAAAGTTTTAATAAAATAATATTATTATAATTTTATTAATATATGGAATATTATAATTATAATCCTTGTATGTTTTTTATAAAAAAAACTTAATAATGTTATAATTAATTATTCCTTTTATACCTTTCTTTTAAATTAAATAAAAATTAAATTTTATAATAAAAATATTAACTTGGAAAAATTAAAATGTATTAAATTTATATTCATGTATAACCTTAATAAAAAGTTTATGGTTAATGAAATTAAAGAAGTTTTAAAAAAAGCGTTTTAATAAATTTATTCCCCTAATTATTATAATATAAAAAAAGTAAAGAAATTTCTTTATTAAATATATAATAAATTAATTATTAATCAATTAAAATTTATAATTTAATAAAATAATAAAGATTTATTTAATTTTTTATATTATATTATTATAAAAATTACATTTCTATAACACTTTATACTTATTTACTTTATTTAATTAAAGCTTTTATTAATTAATTTAATTATTTATTAATTAAAATCTTTATTAATATGTATAAATTATATGGATTTAATATTTAATTCCTTATATAAATTACTATGTAAATGGATATATATATTTCATTTTTCATACTTATTAATATTCACATTTGAATAATTTTATGGAAATATTTTTAATTAATTTGTATTTAATTTTATATTATATTTAATTTAATTTTTAATTAATTAAATTTAATTATATTATTTTTTTTACATTTTTTATTAATATTATAAAACGTATTAATAATTATAAAGTGTTAAATGGCGTTTAAGGGTTATTATATGTGATTAATGAAATAATAATAAGATTTGGGAAAACCATAAAAAACCGGAATAAAACATAATATATCTTGGGGATTAATTTATACATTTAAATAAAACTTATATAATTAAAACCATTAAATTAAAGAATATTTTATAATATAGTTTATTAAAGGATTGAAAGTTAAGTATAAAATTATTTAAGTTAAAAAATATATTTTATGGTAAAAATAATTTAATAAAATAATAATTTATTAATAAAAATTTTAACCATTTAAAAACACCGTTTTTTTATTTGCAAGGTATTATTAAAATATAATATTATTAAAATAATAAATTTTTAAAATAAAACTTTTATTATAATATGAAGTTTTTAAATGAAATGATAAAAAAATATTTATATAAAATATTAAAATAAAAGTCTTTGAATTTTTTTTAATAATTAAATCTTATAAATATTAAATAATAATTATATAATATAATTCCATAATTTAATAATTAATAAATATTAATATTTTATTAATTAAAATAATATATTTTAAAAGGTGATTATTACAACGAGCAAGTTTTAAATCGGGATAAAGTTTATGCAACGGCGGGACCACGTACTTTATTAACAAAAATATTTAAAATAAAAAGTTAAAAAAAAGGAAGTTATAAAATAGTTTCCTTTAAAAGGTTTTTATATACTAGTTTTATGGTTAAAATATTAATTAATTATTTTATTAATATACCTTAAAAGTAATGGTAATTAAACGTTGTTATATAACCCCCCCCCTTAAAAAAAGATTCGGTTTATAAAAAGAATAAATTATTTATTAATACATTTATAACTTACTCCCTTAATTTCTTCTTTTCTTACGATAAACAAATCGTTTTTATCCATTATTTTTAATATTTTATTTTTTACGGCGGCTTTAATTTATTACCAAAGTTTAATTAAAAGATTAATAGTTTTAAAGTGTAAGTTATAAAAGTTTTTTACTTTAATTAGCGTATTAAAAAAGTCCTTAAAAGGGTATTATGTTAAATTAAAGTCGTAATTTATTTAATTCATTTTATATTAAAGTTTTTTCTTAAAAAGTTTAAAGCTTAATATTTTAAATATTTTGTATTTTTATTTTTTATTAATTTTCATTAAAAGTAAGAAATTTATTACCTACTTTAAGATTAAGTTATTTAAAACTTTAATTAGTTAATTTATATTTAAAACTTAATGGATTTTTATATTTAAGGGCAAATTAATCTTGAAAGCGTTGTAATAAAGCTTTATTAACATTTTAAAAAAATTTATTATTAAATAATTTAAGCCGTTATAAGGGCGATTTATTTATTAATTACTTTTATAAACATATACTTAATTACTTATTATTTAATTTATTAATTATTTTTTTTTATTAGTTTATTCGCTTTAATAATTTTATGTTAATAAAAGGTTTTTACGAACTTATTATATAACGAAGGCTTGGTGTTTCGTTAATAATTAAGTAATAATATAATTAAGCTTTTTTTAAAAGGTTTTAAATTTATAAATGCAAGCTTATTAATTAAAAATTATCCTTAAAATAAATCTCATTTCCACTTTTATAAAAAAAAGCCTTATATTTGAATGTAATTAAGTGGTATATGTAAAATTTAAATAAAGTAATATCTTTAATTAATTATTTTAAAAATGATTTATAAAAAGTTATAATTTTATTTAAATGAATTAATTAAAAATCTCCGTTTAATTATTAAATTATAAATGCTCCGTTATTAATTTACAAAGGTCCACCTTAATAAACTTAATTAATTCATTTAAAAAAATAACCATAAATTAAAGACCTTTATTAAATATAATCGTTTTAAGGATCTTATAAATACATTAAATATGCTTATAATACAAGTTTATAAATTGCGTGGTAATATAAGTTTTATACATAAATAACGAAAAAAATCTTTTATTTAACCGATTAATAATCATTAAAATTAAGTTGAATTTTTTATAATTAAAAGGTATGGATTTAAAATTTATCGAAATATATTATTACATTTATTCATTAATAAAGAATAATTAAAGTAAGTTTATTAACTTAATCTTAAGGTTTTAACTTTTTTAACATTACTTATAATAAACGTAATAATAATTTATAAACGTTTTTATATTAAGTTATAAATACCTTTTTAACATCATTGCACGCATTTTATTTCGACTTAAATACGTTTAATTTAAAAGACAATAAAATTTATTATATAACTTAATGTAAAGCTCCCCGTTATCCAAGATTATTAACTTTTCTTTTAAAAGTAATAATTTATTTTATAAGGCGTATTTATTTTTTCTTTTTTTAGCTCATTTACGTTACATTTTTAACTTAATAACATTTTAATTAATTATTAAAATAATGTCGATTAACTTAATATCTTAAAATAGTTTTTCCTTAAAGATTTCCATTGTAATTAAAATACATTAAAAATTAAAAGGTAATAAATTTATTAAAGGTTTATTAATTAGGGGTTATAAAAGATTTATTCCATTGTAAAACATTAAAAAAAGTAATAAAATAACGAATTAATTATACTTTTTAATTGTTTTTTAAGTAATTAAATTAACCGCCTTTTAAAATAAAACATTAATTATTATATTTTCCTTTTTTAAATAATAATATAACTTATAATTAAATTAAAATAAATATTTATTTCAACCGGTTTAATAAAAGTTTAACATTTTTTTAATAATAAAATATTATAATAATTAATAATTTATAAATATATCGAATTTATTATTTAATAAAATAAACATATATTTTTAAAATTTCATCGTTATTATAATAACAAAAAGCTCTTTATTATAAATGAAATAATTACACTTTAAAAAAATTATTATTTTAAAGAAAAAAGCTATTAAATATTAATCCCTTAACTTATTTAATTATAAAAGAACTTTAAAAATCACTTCGTTAAAAGCGTTAATTTTTAATTTAACCTTTTGATTTTTATAAAAATATTTTAAAATTAAAAAAATAATTAAGGTTATTTTTAACGCTTCGAACGCTTTGGTATACTTGCTGGTTTAAATTTAATACGGAGTAATAATAAAGAAATATAAAGACTTTATAATTTAATTATATTTTAATATAAATTATCGGTAAAAATTATAAAAACTTAAAAACAATTAAAATTCTTAAACTTAAAAAAGTATTTTTTAATTTTAAACCGTTTTAATTTTATTTTAATTAATAACCATATTAAAAATAAAAATAATAAACTTTAAAAATTTAATCTTCGTAACCGAAAACTTATTTTTTTAAATATTAACTTATAAGCTAATAAAATGTAGGTGTTTTAACACTTATTACACATGATATTCATGAAAGAATAAATCTTTTAAGTAAATTAAAATATCATTTATATACGCCGTGTAAAAATCATTAAAAAATGAAAAAAAAACTTAATTAATATACCTTTAAAACGTATTAAGTTTATTACTTAACTTAAAAAGGAGCACACAATATTTATACGATTTGAAATAAATTTAAAAAATAATAAAATTTTTTAAAATAAAATTTATTTTAATATAATAAAAAGTTTAATAAATATTAAGCTTTATAAAAACCTTAACCTTAAAAATCCTTTTTAACATTTCGTTAATTAAAAGGAAAAAGTAACGATCTTTTTTAATATAAACGTTTAATTCTTAATAATCGATATAAAACTTTAAGCCACCCTTTAACTTTTTCACGAAAAAAATAAAAGATTTATATTTAATTACATTAAATACGATTTATTTTTTATATAAATAATCCGATAAATATTTTTTCAAGGCTTATAAATACTTCGTATTCATATTATAAAAAAAATGTAATTTAATAAAATTAACGCCTTTTTTCAAGTTTATTTTATAATTAAAGGATTGGTGGGGTAATAACGAATCGTTATCTTTTTTTAAAAACACTTCGATTAAGTCGTATAAATAAAAAAAAAACCTTTCCATAATTTGCTTTTAAGTAAAATTGTTTTTTTATTATAACCTTTCTTTAAAAGTTAAATCAAACTTTTAATAAAATAAAATAAAAGTGTTTAATAACTTGTAAATTACATTAAAGCTCCATTAAAAACGTAACATTTCCTTAATAAACGTTAAGTTTAAAATTAAATAAATATTTATAATAAATAATGGTGTAAAATGCATTAAAAGTTTAATAAAAAGTTAAGAAAAAAAGGGCGGGATAATAACGGAAAATTGCTGGTCCATTTTAATTATAAGGTTTATCGTGAAATATATAAACGTTATAATGGTTTGCTTTTTTTTCAAGGCATGAAATTAAAGGTAATTACAATGTTTTATATCTTTTTATATAATTTTATCCACGTTTTTTTAAAAGATAAAAAATTTTAATATAATATTAAAAACATAATAATAATAAAAAAATAACGATTTAAAAAAAATCAATTATTAACGTTAATTATTTAACATAATGTCGTATTTTGCCAAAAATTTAAACCTTAATATTACTTGGAATTAAAAGTAATCCCCTAAGTTTATTAAAAGGATAAATACGTTATAAAAATTTTTATTTTACACTTAAATATTAATATGGATTACTTTATTAATCTAATTAATGGTTTATCCATTAAAACCTTTTATTATAATAAATTAATTAAATTAAATAATAAAAAAATTTTATACATTTATTATTAAACGTATATCTCATTAATTAACGATTATATACGTTTATATTTTAATATTTATTAACGTTTACATCATCATTATTATATTTACGCCTTGTAAATAAATTAACATATTAATTATAAATTATAATCTTTTTATTATAAAGTTAAAAAAATTAAAATTAATAAAAGTGAATATTAATAAATAAATATATAAAAAAAAGTTTAAGTTAAAAGTTTTATTTAAACGTTATTTTCCTTTAACTTTAAATTAACATTATTTTTATTATATTTCGTTATTTTTTTTTTTAAAACGATAACCATTATTCCAATTTTCGCACTACGTATTAAGTAATTATTAAAAAAATAACCTTTTTACTTATAAAAATAATAAATTAAATTAATGTTAAATATTACGAAAACGTTACGTTAATGGGGAATTAAAGGAGCTTAAAAAGGTTCCTTCGTATATATTTAAGTTATAATCTCCATTATTAAATGAAAAATGTTAAAATTAATAAAAATTATTTTTATAATGTTAAAAATAACTTTAATTTTAAATTAAGGTTAAGAAATTATAAAGTTAATTTTCTTTTAAATAACTTTAACGCGTTATTAAATTAACGCCGAATAAAAATTTTTAAATTTAATAAACTTTATTTTCTTATTTAAATAATAATAAAATGTTTAAATGTGAAAATTAATAATTAATTAACGGTTTAATTCTTTTTTCTACTTAAATACCAAGATTTCCTTTTCATTTATTAATAATATAAAAAACACGTAAAATTTAAAAAATTATTTATTTAATTACATGTTAAGCTTATAAAAATCATCCTTAACTTAAGCTTTAACGTTAAGGTTATTATATAATAACTTTAATAAATTATACACTTATTTAACTTTAATATATTAATTAATATTATTTTTAATAAAAAAAAGCTAAAAAATCAACTTAACTTCGTTTTTAATAAATAAATAAAACTATATAAATTAAATATATTCTTTAAAAAACTCCCATTAATTAATTTAAAACTTATTCTTTATATTTACTTCCCATTTTTTAAATGTAAGATTTAAGCCATTTAATAAAAGACGTAAATTCTTAATGTAAATTTTTAATAAAAATAAAAATAAAATTATTAATTATATTCCAAGGATGCGCCGAGGGTTATCCGATTTTTTAAGCTCGTCATTTTATTTCATTAAAAAAACGACTAAATTTTATAACACATAAGCTAAGATAAAAAAATAAAGGGCGTAAAGGAAAGCAAAAGGAACAAAAAAAGCAAAGGGAAAAAAAACGATCCGCGATCGGTTTTTTAATATTATTAATTTATTTAAAATAACAAATAATACGACCTAAAATGAATTTACCTTTATTATATTAAACCTTAAAAGTAAGATAATAAAGTTTCATCGTAAGTTTAATTAAAAAACATACTCGCTTTAATTAAAAAATTTATTAATAAATAAAACTTTCCTTTTTTTTTTCCTTTTTAAAAGGAAAAATAAGCTTTTAATCTTATTATTAAATAATTAATTAAATGGTTTTTCAAGCCGTTAAAAATTTTAACGCTTCCCTTAAAGTTAAAGATTTTTTTTTAACCGTAAATAAAAACTCATTAACTTAAAATTATATAATTAAAAAAACAAAGGTAAGTTTTAATTAATTAATTTAATTAATAAACGATTTAACGTTTTCATTAAAGCTTTTATTTAATAATTTAAATACCATCGTTAATTAATAATAAAATAAGTAATATTAAAGGATATTATATTACAAGTAAAAGTAAAGCCTTATAACCACTAATATAAAGAATTTCATTTAAAAAAATAAAAACTTTTAAAAATTAAATATAAATTAAAGATAAAATTTTAAACGTATCGCAATTTAAAAAGAATTAAATTAATACACAAACGTTTACATATTTAAAAAAAAAAAAATCTTAAAAGTAAACCTTTAAATTAAAAAAATAAAACAAATAAATAACTTTAAATATTATGTTATAACGAGTAAATCTTAAATTAAAACAAAGCTTATGTAATAATAAAACCACATATTTTATTAACGAAAATATTTAAAGTGAAAAGTTAAAAAAAAAAAAACCACAAAATAATTTCCTTTAAAAAGTCTTTATATATTAACCTTATAACCAAAACATTAATTAATTACTTTATTAATATACTTTAAGAGTAATAACAACTAAACACCATTATAATAATGCTTTTATTATTTTAATTTTAACTTTATTCTTATTTTATAAAAAAAGGTTAATAATTTAATAATTTAATAATTAAATTCATTTATAATATAATTTATTTAATTTTAACATTATGCTTTTAAAAAACATGTAGTTTTCGTTATAATTATATTTGCGATATTATAATGTATAAGTTTAATTTTTTTTAAATGGTTTACAAAGTTAATAATTGTAAGTTTTAATTATATATATATATTTATTAATTAAAAATAATTGAAAAATAATAAAAATAATGAAAATTTATATAAAACATTAATTTTTTTAATAAATATCATAATTAACATTTTAAATAAATAAATTATTTTATTTTATAAATAAAATTAATTTTAATGTTTTTTTTTTTAATAATAATGTTAATAAATAAATATGTAATGATTAAAAATTAAATAAAATTTTAAATGCTTAATATATTTATAAATAATTTATTTGATTTTAATTAATTTATGTTAAATGTGAAATTATTTTATAATATATAATATTAAAGTTTATTATTCTTTATGTTATATTTTTTTTCGAATTTTTTTTATATATTATTATAAATGTTTTATTAATTTATTTATCGTTAATATATTATATTTTTAACGTTAAAAAACTATTAAAATTATATTTATATAATAAAATATTTAATTTTATTATTAATTATTTTAATTTTAAATTATTTTTAATATTTTAATTATAATTTAATATGTTAATATTATTAAAGGTTTTTTTTGCTTTGTTTTATTACGTTTTATCCTTTAAAAAGATGGTTTTAAAGCTTGGATTAAAGATTTAATAAAATGGGAGTTTAACCTTTAAAAAACCATTAAAGTTAATTTTAAAATAAAGTAAATAAAGGGTATAATATATATGTATATTATATTTCGTAAAAATAAAAGGTTAAAGTTTTTTATGTAATAATATAATTGTTTTTTTATTTATTAAGTTTACATCATAATAAATTCATCATGATCATAATGGGATTTAACTAGCTTTTTTTTAACCAAGTAAAATCCACCCCTTTCCGTGAACACTCCAAGTTTTAATGGTAATTATCGTTGTTATGGTTAATAAGGCATTTCTTATACCTTTTATTATTAATTAATTAAAATAAAATTAAGTTTAATAGGTAATATATAATTAATAATATTTAATATTATATAAAATTAATCCCTTAAATTATTTATTTAAATAAATTATATATTTCTTAATTAATAAAAAATGTTAATTAAGTAATAAAAAGATAATATTTACATAATATTTAATAATAATTTTAATATTAATTTCGTATATAACTTGTTTAATATAAAAGTAATTTATTAGCTTTTAAAATTTAAAATAAATATTAAAATTTAAAAAGTTAATTAATTTTTAAATAATCTTATTAATTTTGTGAACGAATAACTTGTTGTAAAACTTAAAGCGTTTAATTAATAATTAAAAAAGATTAAAATAATTAATTATATAAAAGTTATAACACTTTAATTTTTTAAATTAATAAAAAATTATTAAATCTTAAAAAATAATATTAATACGCCATTGGAATTAATTGTGTGTGAATATTAATAATAAGTTAATTTAATGTATGGTTTTAATTTTATTCTTAGAAAATACTTAAGTATTTAATTATATTAATATTATGTTAATATTACGATATAATGAAATGAATATATTATATGTAATTAAATTTTAAAATTATGTAAATTTATTTTACTTTTTCATGAATTAATTAATTATATATATAATAAAAATGTAAAATATTATAATGTGTAACTTAAGAATTAAGGTGGCATATTATTTTATTTATTTATTAAAATTTAAAAAGGGAATGGGTTTTTTATAAACGAAACCTTAAGTTTTTTTATTTTATATTTTATATTTTATACCTTGGTAAATATATATTTTAACTTATTTAAGTACTTATTTAATTTTAAAACTTTAATATTAATAATTTTAATGGCTTTAATGGTTTTAATAATTTTAAAGGTTTTAATTGCTTTTATGGTTTTAATAATTTTAATGGTTTTAATAATTTTAATTATTTTAAACTCTTTAATAAACTTAATAAATTCGATGTTTTTAATAATATTTATATCCCTTTAAATAACTTTAATATAAACTTAACCTATTTTAATCCTTTAAATTTATATGTTATTTTATTAATTATATATATAATTTAACTTTAATTAATCGTATGTATAATTTAATTTTATTTAATTTAATATTTAAATTAACTTTGGTTAATTATACATGTAATTTCTTTTTAACTAATTTAACATATTATTTTATTAATCTTAAAATAATATAATTAAAACCCACACATAAAATTTATTTATTTTTCATTATAATTAAAAAACCTAAGTTTATTTATAAAAATTATTAAGTCCTTTTTTTAATAATATAATTACAACTTACCCACAAAAATCATTTAGTTCATTATACGATTAAAAAGCTTAAACTTAATTACCCACTTTATTTAATTTATTTAAATATTAAAGTGATAATAATATAAAAACATATTAATATTATATGTAATTATATGAAAGCTTATGTATAATATTTAATATATTAAATTTAATTAATTTTATATTATCTTTTTTTAAGTTATTTAAAAAAGACTTTACTTATAAGAAAAATATCTTTTATAATAAATAATTTAAAAAAATATATAAAACGTTCTTATATAATTAATAATATTACAAGTTCATTATTAAATAAATAAGTTATTATTATTAAATAATAAATTTAATTATATTTTTTTGAAAATTTAATATACATTATAAATTTTTTAATATGTTTTGAAAAGAATGGGAATATGAAAAAAGTGTGGTGGAATATTTTTATAAATTATTAAAAACGGGAAAAATGAAATTTATATATTATTTATATTTAAATATATATAATGAACCTTATAAAACTTAATTTATAATGGTTAAACTTATAAATTAAAATAAAGCTTTTCGAAAAAAGCTAAGATATAATTTAATTAAATTATTATAATATATTATTTATTTATTTATTTATTTATATAAAATAATATTACGCGGTAATAATTACCGCCGCTGCTTTTTTATGTGGCTTAATTTATAATTAATAATTAATTTATTATATATTTTATTTTTATTTTTTTTACTTTATTAATAAAATAAATAATAATAAATATAAAAAAAGTCTTAATATTTTAATATAAAATAATATATCATTTAAAAGATTTCGCATATTAACCATATTTTTAAATATTTAAAATATAATTAAATAAATAATAAATACGTAAATATTATATTAATGTTTAATTAATATTTAAACTTAATAATGATTTATCCATTATATTTTAATAAATAATTATTATAATTTAAGTAATTTAACCATTAAAAAAAAATTATATAATATAAATATATTTTAATTTACACACGTAATTTTACTTAATTTTAATAATATTTATTTTTTTATATAAATATTAATGCAAGTTTATATATTTCTTTCATTAATTTTTATATTATTAACTTTTAAATTAAATAACTTTACAAATAATTACCATTTATCTTAACGAGCTTAAACCAAAAAAAATGCTTACGTAAAGCAAGCTACACCCACCCGCTTTAACCATAAGCTTATGGCTTATACCATTATATTTATAAGGCGTTAAATTGTTTTCGCATTTTTTTTAATTTAAAATAATTTTATTCGAAAACCCAAGCCAATTACAAATTTATATAAAGGAAAAAAAAACCTTTAACATATAATTTTTTATTACTTAATAACAACGTATAAAATACCTTTCAAATTATATTTCGGGGTTAATAAATTAACTTTTTAATCTTTATATACCATTAAATTACCTTTTAAACATATCTTTATTATATCTTAAGCTTTAACGAAAAAATCCTTTTAATTACAACGCTTAAATGCCATTTACTTTTTCGTAATAATATCACCATTAATCGTTTAATTAATTTCAAACTTAATAACCAGCAAAATATAAAATAAATTTACATTTAAGGTTATTCATATATTAATTTTCTTTAATCGATATTATGTTATAATTTACCATAAATTTAAGTTTAATCACGCAAAAAATCATCTGCTTTTTCGTAATAACATCACAACCAATCGTTTAATTAATTTTAAACTTAATAACCAGTAAAATATAAAATAAACCTACGTTTAAAGTTATTCATATATTAATTTTCTTTAATCGTGGTTAAGTCACGGCTTACTATAATTCCAACCATAAATTATTAAATTCATTAAACTTATATTTGAAATAAATATTAATAAATATACTTAATATATAAATTATTACTTATTAAACAATTTAAGCCTTTTATTAAAAATAAACCTTTTAATTTTTCAATTACCCGTTTAATTATTATAATTATTATAATTATTATAATTATTAAAAATAAAAAAACTAATAATTTAATCACGGTTTAAAATACCTACCATATAAAATCGCGTTTATTACGTGCGGTTAATTTAAAATAACAAAGTCAAAATAAATACAATATTTAACACTTTATTACATACGTTTTATTACATATAACTTAATTAAAATAAAATTATTTAAATCGTTAAATTAAGGGCTTTTAAACGTTTAACTTTATAATTAAAAAACTATAATAAATATAAAATTATTAAAGTTTAAACGTTGAAATCATAATATATCGGCTTTTTATCGGCTTTTAAAAAGTTAACAATTCAATCACGGTTTAACATTTAAAATCACGATTAAAATTATAATGGAATAAAATGAAAACAAAACGTCGTATAAAATTAAAAGAAAATTTATTAAATACGTAACAACGTAATTAATTGAATTAAATTATATTTAATAAAAAATTTACAAAGTTCGTTAAAATATTCGTAATTTAATTATTTTAATAATAGCGTAAAACGCGAAAAACGATAAAACTATTTTAAACCAAGGATGTTTTTTATTATATTTAAAGGATTTAAAGCTTTTAATTAATTTAATTTCGCAGTGGTTAAAAAAGTATAAAAAAAAAACTGAATCCTTAGTTTAAGTCCATTAAGATAAATTACCATAATAAAATACACTTAAACTTATATAATAATTATTTTAAATTAAAAATAAATAATATAAATTACACCGTTTTAATATTAATATTAATTAAAATAAATAAAAAAAAATATAAAAAGTATATAATAATTATAATAATTATTAAAAGCTTACCAAAGGAAATCGCGTATAATCGATTTAAAATAACATTATTAATAACATTTCGGCGCGTTATAAAATGTTATAACTTAAGTTTTATTAAAGGTTTATAAGATTTTTATTATTTAAATTAAAGCTTTTTAATATTAAACATTAATTTTTATTTAATATAATTTAAGTAAATATAAAAATATAATATTATTAATTAAAAAACTTTTAAAATTATTTATTTTAATTAATAAAAACTTTAAATAAATTTATGAATTTTACCATTTATATATTTTACCATAATAATTTATATATAAAAATATTTAATATTTAACGCCGAAAAGCCTTAATTTTAATAATAAAAATATAATTATATTAAAATAAAAATAATATATTTAAATTTAATTAATTAAAAAAGTTTTATTATTTATTTCGTTTATTTTATTATAAAAACATAAAAACTTAAAATAACGATAAAAAAAATGCAAATATAAAGTAAAAATTTAAAAATTTCTTAAATAAAAAAAAACATTAAAACTTTTAAAAAAATAAAAAAACATTAAAAGCTTTTAATTAAATGTTATAATAATTTAATTTTAAAACCATTTAAATAATATAAATACTTTAAATTTAACCGAAATTATTTTTTAAATTAATTAAATCCCGTGGCTCGTAAAGCCGTTCCACCGCCGCTCGTAATTTAATTAATTAAATTAAGCTTTTTTATAACTTAATTAAATAAATTTACAAAAAGGATTTTATTAAAAAGGGAGCATGTCCACAGCAATTGATTAATTGCATCGTCTCTAAGGTGGGGCCTTTCAACCAATCAAACAACAGATCTCGACTTTCGAGGTGGTCCGTTCGCGAGAAGGTGGTTTTCGACAAGATTCAGTTTTTCAAAAACGAAAAGCTTGTCAAAAGCTGGCTCTCGCGCACGGACCATCTAGGTGGCAAGCGACCTGATTACCTAAGTCAATTACGTAATTGACTCGTTTCCACAGTTCAGTTGGCCCTGATCTTCAACACAAGTAAAAAAAAGACCCCTAATCTGGGGGATTCAGCAACCCCCGAGAAGGTGGTTAAGGCGTTAGAAAGGTGGCTACGGTTGGCCAGGGGTGGCTGAACGGGTGGCTAGACGGGTGGCTAGACGGGTGGTTCATCGGGGGTGGTTAGGTGGACAGGAGGCTTAAGGGGTGGTATAAGGGGTGGCTAAACCGGTGGTTTAACGGGAGCCACACGGGTGGGTAGACCCGGGGTGGTTCATCCGGGGGTGGTTCATCCGGGGGTGGTTCATCCGGGGGTGGCTCAACGGGGGATTAACAGGGGGTTCAACGGGTGGCTAATCGGGTGTTTAGATCGGGGGAGGCTACGGGGGTTCGACGGGGTGTTCGACGGGTGGCTAAAGGGGAGGCTCAACGGGTGGCAGGACAAGAGGTATAACGAGTGGAGGTATAACGGGTGGATCGACGGGTGGTTAGAAAGATGGTTGAGCCGGGGGTTAGAAGGGTGGCTTAAGGGGTGGCTAGACCGGTGGTTCAATAGGGGCTACACGGGTGGTTAGAAAGGTGGCTACGGGTGGCCCGGCGGGTGGCTTAAGGGTTCGATAAGGGGTGGCTACGGGTGGTTCAACGGGTGGTTAGACGGGTGGCTTAACGGGTGGCTAAACGGGTGCGCGAACCGTGGTGGTGAATGGTTTCGTCGCATGAGAAAAGAAACAAAAGTGGGAGATCGAAGAATCGAACCATCGACCTCCGGCTAAACTCGGGGTGGCCTCGCGTTAAGAGAAAATGAACAATTAGGTAAGCAGCTTAGATAATCCAGTGTCCCTCAAGTTAGTCCGTGCGCGAGAAGCTCTTGCCCATTTCGAAAACAAGAATTCCTTGGTTTGATTGGTTGAAAGCTTTAGCGTGTACAATATTTACAATATTGACCCACTTTTTAATAGAAACATCCAATCAAATCAAAGACCACAAGATCTTGGCGCTCCTTCCTATTTAGGAAATTTTCAAATTTTTGCCTTGTAAAATGAAGCGACACAACTGGAGGGCCCCCAATTAGGTGCCACAATAGCCCGATTTTAAGACCACTTGAGTGGCTCAAATACCCTGAGTTTAGCCGAAACCGTTTTTGAACCAATGAGGTCCCGTGGCTCGCGGCAGGTTCCGCGGCTCGCGATTTGATTGGCTAAGTTAAGCTTTCTTATAACCTGATTGGATACATTTACAAAAAGGGTTTTACTGAAAGGGGAGCATGTCCACAGCGATTGATTGGGTGCATCGTCTCTAGGGTGGGGCCTTTCAACCAATCAAACAACAGATCTCGACTTTCGAGATGGTCCGTTCGCGAAAAGGTGGTTTTCGACAAGATTCAGTGTCAAAAGCTGGCTCTTGCGCACGGACCAGTTGGGTTGGCAAGAACGATTACCTAAGGCGATTACGTAATTGACTCGTTTCAGTTCAGTTGACCCTGATCTTCAACACAGATTATATAAGTAAAAAAAAGACCCCTAATCTAGGGGATTCAGCAACCCTCGGGAAGGTGGCTAAGGCGTTAGAAAGATGGCTACGGGTGGCCACGGGTGGCTGAACGGGTGGCAAGACGGGTGGTTCGTCGGGGAGTGGTTCAACGGGAGGCTTAAGGGGTGGTATAAGGGGTGGTTCAACGGGTGACGGGGGGCTCAACGGGTGGCTAGGCCGGGGGCTCAACGGGGGCTACACGGGTGGTTAGAAGGATGGTTGAGCCGGGGGTTAGAAGGGTGGCTGCGGGTGGCTACGGGTGGCTGGACAGGGGGTCGTACGGGTGGTTCAAAGGGTGGTTCAACGGGGGATACACGGGTGGCTAAAGGGGTGGCTTAACAGGCGGCTAGACGGGTGGCTTCACGGGTGGCTTAAGGGGTGGTATAAGGGGTGGTCAGACCGGTAGGTGGTTAGATGGGAGGCTCAACGGGGGTTCAACGGGTGGTTACACCGGGGGTTGGACCGGTGGTTTAAAGGGTGGCTAAACGGGTGGTTTGAAGGGTGGCTAAAGGGGAGGCCCCGCGGGTGGCATAAGGGTTCGATAAGGGGTGGCTAGACGGGTGCGCGAACCGCCAGCCGGATGGTAGTGAGTTGTTTCGTCGCATGGTAAAAGAATTGAAAGTGGGAAATCGAAGAATCGAACCATCGACCCCCGGCTAAACTCAGGATAAAAAATAAACAATTAGGTAAGCAGCTTAAATAATCCAGTGTCCCCTAGTCCATGCACGAGAAGCTTTTATTCATTTCGAAAATAAAAATCCTTTAATTTAATTAATTGAAAGTTTTAACGTATATAATATTTATAATATTAACTTACCTTTACAATATTGACCCACTATTTATAATAAGAACATTTAATTAAATTAAAGGTTACGAGGTTTTAACGTTCTTTTTTATTTAAGAAACTTTTAAATTTTTGCTTTATAAAATGAAACGACATAATATTTTTTTTAAAATTAAATATAAATTTAAAAAAGGAATTTTCGAAAAGGAAGAATATTTAAAAACCCCACTTTTATAAGTAAACCCCGATTAATAAAATGCTTAAATTATTTAACGGGCCACTTTTTTTCGATGTATTTTTTCAAGTTTTTTTTTTTCATTTTTTAATTATTTTTAATTAATTAAAATGTTTTATTTTATATAATATATTATAATATTATTTACATTTAATTAACGTTCGAAAAAATAATTAATACCGTAATTAATAATAATGTTTTTATTATTAAAATTACCGTTAATTAAAACGTTTTTAAATTTATTTTTCGAAATTAAATTAAAAACCGTCATTTAATTCGAAAAGCTTATATTTCTTAATAACGTTTAACCGAAAATTAACCGAAAACCTTTAAAACGCCCCGTTAAATAAACCCGTTAATTAATTAATTATTCCGAAAAAATCGCGTAATATTATTAAAATTATATAAACTTTTATTTATTTTTTTTAAACGATTTAATTAAATAATGCCTTTAAAAAAAGCGGGGAAAACTCTTAACGTAAGTTCATGCCGATTAACTTAAATCGAAGTTTAAATTAAAACGCGTTAAACGGAAATAAATTAAAAAAAACCCGAATAAATATTTCATTTAAATTTAAAATATTATACGCATTAAAAAAAAAATAATAAAAATATTAAACTTAATTAAGTTTAATAAATAAACCTAATTAATTAATTTTAAAAACTTATATTTAAAATAATAATTTAAATTAATTAAATTAATTAAAAATTAATATTTATTTTTTAACTTTTAATATACCGCGTTATACCGTAAATATCTTAATATTTACCCATAAAAATGGGGTTTTTAAATATTCCTTCCCTTCGAAAATTCCCCTTTTAAACTTACCTTTTTTAAAATTAAATATACCATCTTTAAAATCGGGCAAAAAAACATGAAATATATAAGTTTTAATTTAAAAATTTAATTTCATGGGAAAATAATAATTTATATTTTTATTATTTAATTATTTAACGTTATATTATATTTTATTATATTAATTTAATATTTAACTTATATATTAAATATTAAAATTTATTTTTTATTATGAATTTAATTAATATAAATTTTATAAATATTCATTTATTAAATATATAATTAAAATTGCGCTTTAAATTTATTTTTACTTTTAATAAAAAACGGCGCGAAAAATTAAAATAATTCGTTAAAATATATTACTTTAATTATAAATAATTAATTATATTTATTTCCTTTAACGTTTATAATATTCATGGTTTATTTTATGGTATAATTTATTATATTTATTATATTATTATTAATAATATTTAAATTAAAAATAAAAAAATTATTAAATTACATTTTTTAAAGTTTAATTTTATTAATAATAATATTTTATTTTATAAATGGTTTAAACTTATAAACGACATTTTTCTTTTAAAGTAATATTTTTTTTACGTTTTAACACACATTAATAATATATTAATTCGATTATTATTTATTTTTAATATTTTATTAATAAAGTGTAAAAATCCTATATTTAATTATTTTTAATTTCCAAAAATAATAATTCTTATTTAAATTATTAAAGCCTTAAAAAGGTTTATAAATTTAACCATTTATTTTATTTTATAATAACGTTCACTTTTTATATAATTCACTTATAACATTTTATTATATAATAATACATTTATTTTTATTTTAAATATCTTATATTATATTTTTAATAATTTAAAGTTAACTTAAATTAAATAATATATGTAAATATTTTAAAGATGTAAAAATAAAAAAAATTTACCTTATTTACGGCAATATAATATATTTTTAAAATAATATCCATTTTTTATAAAATTAAAATAATATTATTATAATGTTAAAACTTAATTTTAATAATATAAAGAAATATTATTTCGTTATACATATTTTTAACGCGTTAAATAAATTTAAAAATATTAATATAAAAATGTTTTAATTATATTATAATATTCCATGTTTAAATATTTCACGGGTTTTAATAAAGTTCTTTTTTGCTTATTTTATTTAATTTATTTTCATTAATTTCGTTATTATATTTTTTAATAATAATAATAATAATAAATTATATTTTATTAACTTTAAGGATGGTAAATATAAATAATATATAAAAATGATTTAAATAAAAGATTTTTTTAAATTATTAATTAAGGCCATTAGAATTTATAAAATATTAATTCCAATTAATAAAAAATGAAAGTTTAATAAAATAAAATAAATTTATTTACTACGAATTAATTAAATGGAATTAATTAAATAAAAACGCTTATATAATGAAATTAATTAATTTTATTTAATGTGTATAAATTAAATGGAATTAATTAAGGATAAAAATAAAGATTAAAAATACAACGATTATTTTTCAAATAAAAAATTTAATTCCAATTTTAAGTTATTTAAGAAAAAGTCATAATTATGTTTAAATAATAAGAAAAATAATAATAATAATAATATAAAATATATTAAATTAAATATTAAAAATAACATTAATTATATTACAAGTTATATTCATTTAAATATAAGGGATAATCGTTTATATAACGTGCATTATAACATTATATTAAAATTATTTTCATTTATAATAAGTTTAAATTACAATAATTTTTAACCATTTAATAATTTATAACCATTTTCATTTATATTAAATAACGTTATTAAATATTTAAATTTTTTTAAATTTAATTTTAATAAATATATTTATTAAAATATTACCATACATTTTTTTACATTACATATTTTTAATTTTCCAATTTAACATAAATATATAAAAAGTTTATTTATAATTAAAAGTGTTTTTTTTATAAATTAAAATAAACATTTATAAAAATTATATATTTATTTTTTATATTATAAAATTCTTTATTAAAAAAGTTATATTATAAAATATAAAATTATAATTATTTCGTGTATAAAAAAACATATAAATGGTTAATTAACGAATTTATTAATCGATTTATAATTAATTAATATTTAAGTTTAACGAAAGTAATTATATAAAAAAAACTTTAATGTGTTTTTTTCTTTTATAATTTTTAACATTTAATAATTTACAAGTAATTTAAATAAAAAAAACTTTTAAATAAAATGGTTTTTATAATACGTTAAAACTTGTAATTATATAACGATTTTAATTTTAATTATTAAAAAGGATTTTTATAAATGTAATGTAATTTAATTTATTTACCGGGAACATTATTAAAGTTTAATTTATAAAAATGGTTTAATAAATTAAATTAAAAATTCGAAACCGGGTCTTTTAAATTCGGGGAAATTAAAAGGGCCGAAGTAAAAAAATTATATTTAAAGGTGGCGTTAAAATAATTACTTTAAAATCACCGGTTATTAATTTAAAAACGTTTTTATTTAAATTATTTAATTATATAAAAAACGGTATTTAAATATATTAATTATTTTAAAAAAACTTAATAAATAATAAAATAAAAGTATTTAAGGTTATATAATTAATTAAAGTAAAATAAGTAAAGTAATAATAAAGTTAAATTATACGGTAAATATAAAGTTAATTATAAAATTATAAATTAATAAAAACTTTATTATATATTTTTATAAATTAAAGGTATATATTTTAAAGGTATTTTTTAAGTGTAATCGTTAAAAAAAGGTATATATTAATTATTTAACTTATTTTAATCGAAAAAACATGTTAATTTATATGATTTAATTTAAGGAAAAAAATTAATTTAAATAATTAATAAATAAATTAATTATATTTAATTAAAAAATTAATTTAATTATTAAAATAAATTAAAAAAATGATTTTAAAACTTACGATATTAACTTTTACCTTCATGCTTTAAGTTTTTTACGAAAAGTTATTATATTAAAATTTTTTTTTCTTTAAAAGTAATATCGTTTAAAATAAAAAAGTAAATGTATTTTATATTTAATTTATACCACGTTTTTACATTGTTTTATTAAATGTTAATTTAATTTTAATAAATTTTAATTAATTAACGTTAAATTTTTAAATTATTTTTACCTTCGTTAATTAAATGAATTTTAAAGTTATGTAAGTTTTAATTTAACACGATATTTTTTTACCGTAATTAATTAAATGTATCGTAACGATATATAAGTTTAAATAAAAGTTTATTAAATAATATTTAATAATTTAAAATTAATAAAGCTTACATAAAAAAAAATTAATTACGTAAAATTATAATGGTTTATAATTTATTTTTTTAAAAATTAATTAATTACTTAAATTAAAAGTTTTTTTATTTATTAAAAATTAAGTTTTTAAATTATTAAAAATAAAAAAATCCCGTTATTTTTAAAGGGGTTATATCCATTGTTATTAATTGGGTGTTTTTTATTAATAATGGGTTAAAATTAAACTTTTTAATTAATTAAATTAACAAGGTTTAAGTTTCGAAGTGGTCCGTTCGCGAATAATGGTTTTTTAATATAATTTAATTTTTTAAAAACGAAAAGTTTATTAAAAGGTGGTTCTTACGCACGGACCAAATGTGGCAACCTTAATTAATTAATTATATAAAACGCTTATATAATTAATTCCTTTTAATTTAATTAACCTTGATTTTTAACACAAGTTATATAAGTAAAAAAAGACCCTTGATTTAAAAAGGTGGCCGAAGGGTTAAAAAGGTGGCTACGGGTGGTTACAAGTGGTTAAAAAGGAGGCTTAACGGGGGTTCAACGGGTGGTTTATCGGGGGATGGTTAGGTAAACGGGTGGCTAGACCGGGGGTTAAACGGGTGGCTTAACGGGTGTTTAAACTAGGGGTGGTTAAACGGGAGGTTTAAATAAGGGGTGGTTTAATGGGGGTTATACGGGAGGTTGAACGGGTGGTAAGACGGGTGGTAAGACGGGTGGTTCGTCGGGGAGTGGTTCAATGGGGGGCTTAAGGGGTGGTATAAGGGGTGGTTTAACGGGATTTACACGGGTGGTTCAATGGGGGTTACATGGGTGGCTTATCGGGGGGTATATGGGTGGCTAAAGGGGAGGCTATACGGGTTGTTTAACAGGGAGTAGATGGGTGGCTGAACGGGAGGCTTAGTGGGGGGGTGGTTTAACGGGTGACTAAGCAGGAGGCTTAAAGGGAGGCTCAAGGGGTGGCTGCACGGGTGGGCGGGGGCCGAGCGATCGCGTACCTAGCTGGTGTTGAAACAGCCGGGGTCAGAAAGGTAGTGGGTCTTGGATTAATCAGCCTTAAAACCCATATATCTTTAAAAACGCGTTTACCGCGATCAAAGATTATAAAATTAACGATTATAATATAACATGATATGCATACCATTTTAAGTAACTTTATTTCCACTTAATTAATGCTTATTAAATAAGTAAATTTTTTAATAATTAATAATGAACGGTTTCGTTACATAATAAAAGAAATAAAAGTACGAAATTAAAAAATTAAATCATTAACCTTTAATTAAATTTTAAATATTATGCCACCTAAAGAAGTGGCCTCGCGTTTTAATATTAACGTAATTTTAAAAAAGTAACTTTATATTACATTTCATATCACGCCTTAAAATATTATAATACATAATTAAAATAATTAAACGAATATAATTAATATATATTAATAAATATTTTAACCAATTAAAAAAATCGGTTTTAATTTAATAAAATTATATTATTAAATATTTATTTTAATATATATATAAAATTTTAATATAAATGTATAAAACTTTTATAAATACTTAAATATAAAGGTTTTATATTTTTTTTTTAAAGCTTAATAATATTTTTTTTTCTTTAAAATTTAATGGTTAACCATTATAATTTAAAATATTTCATTATTTTTTTTTTTTTTAAAAAATATAACGTAAAAAAAAAAAATTTACACGGTTTAAAACCTTGGTGTTTTAATTTTCGTATTAATAAATTTAATTAAATAATTTAATTTTTCCTTTAAAAATAACCCATCCACTTTTTAGGCGTATTTAAGGATTTTATTAATTTTTATTTACATAATATTAACGGTATTTTATTATTTATATAAACCTTAATATAAATACATGTATTATTTATATTAATTTAATTAAATTTTATTTTTACGTGCGATTTTCATAATATTACATTGAAAATTAAAGTTTTAATTAAATGCATTATATTTATTTAAAAACGCTTTAAAATAATTATTTAATAAATGTAATTTTAATGTTTAAAATCACGATTTAAAAATATTAAACGGACTTAAAGGTATTTAAATAAAAGGGGAATAAAAGGGCAATGTTTTAAATTAAAGGTATCACGTGATTACCTTTGTTTAAACACACCTTAAATACGTTAATTTTTTTACCTTTTTTATATTTTTAAAATGCATTTTTAAATATTAAAATAATATTTATAAAATAACTTTTTTAAAGTTTTTTTAAATGGATATAATATGTTTCATTAAATATTTAATATAATAGGTAACGATATAAAGTTTACAAAGTTTAATTAAATAAATACGAATAATACATACATTTATATAATAATTTATATGCGAAAAAAGGTACCTTTAAAACGATTTAATTTTAATCCGTGAAAGTTAATGAAATGTATTAAAAAAGTGGATGGGTTATTTTTAAGGGAAAAATTAAATTATTTAATTAAACTTATTATTTTCGTATGTATGCACGATTTTATTAAATATGTAAAACTTTTTTTTTTTTTTTTTTAAAGTATGTAAATACGTATTTTTTTAAAACTTTTTCATTTTAAATACGTGAGTATATTATTAAAATAAAAAATAATAAAATCACCTTAATAATTAACTTTTTAAACTTGTTTTTTTTTAAATTATATTTACTTTAATTACCCATTTTACCATTATTATATCATTTAAATAATAACCATTATTAACCATTTATTTTTATATATCATGGATTTTAATTATTAATTAAACTTCGTAATAATGGCATAAAATATAATTAATTTATTAAAAGAATTTTTATTATATTAAAATTTACTTATAATTAATTAAAGTTAATAAATTTTAGCTGCTTTATAAGGTATATAAATTAATATTAACATTATTAAAAGTAATATAAATGCTTTTAAAAAGTTTTTTTATTATTAATATTTTTTTAATGGATATTATTATTTTTAAAAAAAATGTTATTATTTTTAAACGGGATGTTATTATCATTAATACTTGCCTTAATAATCTTAAAGGAATTATTATTATTATTAACACTTGTTTTAATAAACTTGAAACTCGTATTTAAGTTTCGTAAATATTTTAAATGTATTTAATTATTTATTTATTAATATATTAATTAAAAATTTATCATAAAAATATTAATTTAATTATGTGTTTATGTAATAATAATATTACATTATTAAATATTAAATTAAAATTATTTTAATTAATATTAAATAATTAAATTATTGAAAATTTTATAATATTTATATTAAGTATTAAAGCTTTTAATGATATAAAGTTATATAATAATATTATAATAAATACTTATATTTTATTAAGTTTTAAAGTTAATGAATTGTTATAAACTTTAAGTTTAAATATAATGAAGAATGTTAATGTAAAAAAACGGAGGTTATTATAAACATATAACATTATTTTTTTTTATTATTAAAAATTAAAATTAAGTAAATAAATGGGTAAATAAATAAATGGGTAAATAAATAAATAAATAAATGGTAAATGGTAAATAAGTTTTTAAATAATTAAGTATTAAGTTTTTAAGTTTAAATATTAATTATTAGGTTTTTAAGTTTTTAAGTTTTTAAATTTTTAAATTTTTAAATATTAATTATTAAGGTTTAATGTTTCTTGTTTTTTAAAATATTAATGTAAAAAAATATTTAAGTAATATATAAATGCGTATTATTTAAAGTTGTTTTAATGTATTAAATGTATTTGTTTTTTTTTTGATTTTTTTTTTTTTTAAAAAATATAATTTAATGAAATTATTATTAACTTTATTAAATATTCCATTTTAATACTTATTTATTTATTAAGCAATGTTTAATCCGTTATATGCGTTTTATATATTAATAATACTTTTCTTTACATATAAATCTTTATAAAAATATATGTATTTTTAACGCTTATTTTATATATATCGTTAATTTATTTTTAAAAAAATTCCACCCGCTTTTACATTTATTTATATACTTTTCCTTTTTTCCCATTTTTATTTTTTTATTATTTTATTAAATTTTTTATAATTATATATTTAAATAAATCTCATAAAACACTTTTAAATAAATTAAATTACATTTTTAAAAAATTATTAAGTGAATGAAATATTATATTAAAAGTTAAATGCATTTAAAAAATATTAAATAAAATAACCTTATTATACCTTTCAATGTATATAAGCGAAATGTAAGTTAAATTAATTAAATTAAAGTGGTTTACCGGTATTTTGGTTTTTTATATAAATTATATTTAAATGAATGTATTTTTTTTTTATATTAATTAAAAAAGTGGATTTAAAATTTTATTATAAACCTTGTTATTACCTTTTAATAATTCCTTTTAACTTAATTATTAAATTTAAAAGGTTAATGGATTATTTTTTATTTATTTAATTTAAAACGTAATAACTTAATTAATTCATTAAATAAATAAATAAATTTATATATATAACCTTAAGTTTTAAAAGTATAAAATAATTAATTAATGAAAATAATAATATATAAATAAGAAATTTTTAATTATATTATATAATCGTTTATTAATTAATGAAACGTAAATCGTTATTTCTTAAAGTTAAATAATGAAATAATATTATCCATTTACTTATTTTTTATATGTAAATTTTTCGTAATAATTAAGCTTAAAAAACCCTAATTACCAGCAGGTGTTATTTATATAATTAAAAGGTTTTTTCGAAATTTAAGATTTTAAAGTTTTTTGGTTTTTTTTTAAGTTTATTATAAGATTCTTTAAGAGTTATTTTATTAATTATTTTAAAAGTTTATACTTAACGTTAAATTATAAGATCGTTTATATTATTTGGATAAGTTGTGTTAATTATTAATTGGGCAGTTTTTTGCTTTTTTATTAATTTATTATTTAATAAAAAATGATTAATAATAAAAAATATAAAAGATGAATTATTTAATAAGTTAAATAAATTATTTAATATATTAAATTAATTATTATTAACGGTTTACGAAGTGGTGGTTAAAATTTTAATAATATTAATAAATAAAAATGTGTTATTTATAAAGCTTTTTTTTGTGTTTAATGACTTGGGTGTTTATGGATTTAATTTTATTAAAGGTTTAATTATAATATCTTTTATAATTAAATTTAATTTTTTAATTTTTGGCGAAATAATAAGTTATTTTCTTATTACGATTGGATTTATATTATTAAGCGAAAATGATTTTTTTTTAATAAATATCGATTGTTTTTTTTTTTTAATTGGTTTTGGCGAATTGTTTTACTTTATGTGTTTAAGCTTCCGCAACAAAAAAAACCATCTTTTTCTTTATGTAACGATTATAATATTTGGAAACTTATTTTTATTTAACATGTTAAAAGTAAAGTTAATAAAGATTTATTTCGAAAAGGTAATTATATTTATAATAAACGTAATATTTTATTAATATATATTAATAATATATAAAGTATAAATAAAATTTTAATATATTTAATTTATTATAATGTTATATTAAATAAATTATTGTAATATTTTTATGAATTTTAAATATATGGGTTAACTTAATAAAATATACTTATATTCACTTTAATTAAAAAAAAGATTATTATTTAATTTTTTATTTTGAAAAGTTCTTTTTTTTAATTGTGTAAATGAAATAAGAAAAAATAAAAGGTGTTTTTTTTTTATTAACGTAAATAAAATGAAAAAAAATAAGAGAAGTTTTTTTTTCGTTGGCGTAAATGAAATGGAAGAAAATGAGAAAAGTTTTTTTTTTATTAATATAAATAATATAAAGGAAGATAAAAAAAGCCTTTTACTTATTAATATAAATGAAATAAAGGAAAATGAAAAAAGTTTTATTTTTAATTTTATAATTAAAAAGGTAATTTACTTTTAATATATAATTATATAAGTGATATAAATCTTATTAATTATGCCGTTAAATAATTTAAAAAGCGTCGTTTTATCATTAAATAATATACCCATTATTATATTTTTATAATCCTTAAATTACATTAATTTAATGTTAAAATACGGTGATATTTTTATAAAAAAAACGAATTTTATTTTATAATTAATTTACATATAAATTTACTTTTTATTAAACTTATATTTTTAAATAATATCGTTAATAAATTATTTATGTAAAATACGAAAAATTTATTCTTCGGTATAAAGAATTATAATATCCATTATTTTTAAAGTATATTTATTAAATTAATTTTAAATTTAATTTTAATTTAATTTACATTTTTTAAACTTAATTATCGACATGAATGTAGTTTTTTTATTGTTTTTATTAATATAATATTAACATAAATATATATTAATTTTTAATTTAATTATTACATTATACCGATTAAAATAAAATTATTATGTTGCTTTTAATTAAACATTTACCTTTTTAACGTTATTATAATCATTTAATATACCCATGGCGATCGAATTATTACCGGTTAATAAATAATTATTAAGGATAAATAAGATTAAATTAATATAAAGCTGCGTATATCAAGACGTATTTTAATAAGTATTTAAAAAGTTACTTAAATTGCGATATAAAGCAACTTAAGGCTTAAAAAAAGACTTAAAAAAAGACTTAAGAAAAGAAAGCTTAAGAAAAAACCTAGAAAAAAATAACGAATAAAACAATAAATAAAACGGTAAATAAAGCGGTAAATAAAGTAATAAATTAAGCTGTAAATTCGACGATTCTTTAAATTTCTTACATTTTTTTTTCCATTAATTAATAATAAAATAATAAAAAAATAACTTGTAAAAAAAACAATAAACAAATTAATTAAAATTAAAGAACTTAATAACCTTTACATAATTTATATTTAATTTTATATAACATGTTTTAAGTAACATTTATTCGATATTTTTTTTAATTATTTTAATAAAATAAATCGTCTTAATATAATTAAATTTAATTAATATAAAAAAAAAAAAAAAAAAAATTGTAAAAAATAGTGGGGTAAAATAATTTAAATATTTATAAAAATTAAATATGTAATT
>MU405451.1:0-27811 GCA_022836615.1 Annulohypoxylon bovei var. microspora
CGATCCGTTATGCGCATAATCAACCAAAATGCGGCATTAATGCATGCATTATACGCATTTTCATTATACGCATTTAAAAAATCCGAACCCTACCTGGTAGGTAGGTAGGTAGGTACCTAGAGATGGAGTTGACAGCAGCGAATAGCCCACCAAAGAAAACCTCCAAACGATCGTCTAACGCGTGAGTTGCTCTTATCAGAACCCCACTATGGTGGCCCGTCCACATCGATAAAGAGAACAGTTCAGGCTTGCTGAAACATACGGTGCTCCATTAGTCCATATCCGACAAAACGAATTTTGAAAATCATTTTACGCCCACCTAAAAAACTAATGAACTTTAATAGCCATTTACCACTCCGTTTTAAATGCAAGCACTCTATAATTTAAAAGATGCATAGTTTCGAAGCTGAGCTATTATAGAAAATTAAGCCTGTATTTTTATAACTTTTATACAATTAATTATGTGGGTTTAAAAATGAGATTTGCTATTTCAATAGTATTGCATTTCAATAGTACCCCGCCGGTAGGAAGGCGGCGTCTCTGATTGGTTGAAAACCTTATCGATAAACCATCACCCCATCAAATGTTTCTACGAAACAATGCACCTTTCAACCCGAATAACTTTCGCAATCAGGCATCGATATTTTTATGGTTTATATTATAAGATAGCCCTTAATTCAGGCCATTTAATTATGTATGTTTCATTCAAGTGTATGGCTTGGTTGTTGAGATATACGGTGTTTTACCCCGATTTCATGCGGTTTTGCGGTTGTTTCGCCGGTCGCACGTGATGATCCCCGGAGGCCGTTCAACGCCCTACAGCTATCAATACATTCTGCGGGATGCATCAATGAAAATAGTAATAGAAATAATGCAACTTTATTTATATGATTGGGATTTTACTTATACTGACCTTAAAACTAATTGCAAGCTGATTAAAGATCTTTTCGTAAAGTTATTTAAGTGAGAAGATGGATGGGTATAGAAGGTACATTCGTGTGCACCAAGCTTTGTATCGGGGACCAAGTACCCCGACCTGGTGGCTATAGCGTATCGATAAGGATTTCGACCAATCAGAGAATACTATTGAAGTAGCATACTATTGAAATAGTAAATCTCATTTGTATGTATGACGAAAAACCAGGGTTTTAGCTTAATGTAAGGCCTTTGTAACGAATTTAAATAACTTCGCGATTTTTATACTTGCATATTAATAATTAATATCGTTGAATAGGTCTCCTTTTGGAGGATCGAATGATATAAATTACGGGTTTTTACGATTTAAATTGATGGAATTATTCTATTTTAAAAAGGACGCTTAAAAAAGCGCGAAATTTGAGGCTGAAAATCTGATGTTCCTAGCTTCACATATAAGCTTTTGCGATAAACTTGAATAACTTCATAACCACAGTTTCAATTGACTAATATTTTATATTACGAAATAGCCTTTGGTTTACGAAAGTTAAAAATATAAAAACCAACCCGTGCAGCCTTTGTTTAAAGAAGTTATATGGGTAGAAAAGTAAGGGCTTAAATATTTCATAGCTGAAACGGAAATCTTTATTAAAATACTTACCTAATCTTTGAAACCACATAACTAGTTATATAAAAGTTATAAAAATACAGGCTTAATTTTCTATAATAACTCAACTTCGAAATTATGCATCCCTTAAATTATAAAGTACTTATATTTCAAACGGAGTGGTAAATGGCTATTAAAGTTTATCGATTTTTTAGGTAGGCGCAAACTAATTTTCAAAATTCGTTTTATCAGATATGGACTAATGGAGCACCGTAGAAACACGACACAGATGCACACGTTGTCGTAAGCAAAAAAATAAAATGCTCTGGGCTTCAACCATGTGAAGAATGTATGAAACGGAAAACGAATTGCGTGTTCGATGATGCGGGTGACAGGGTGGTTGTAAAGCGAACGTACGCATCAATGGCCCCGACCAAGTCATCGCCTAATCAGCGCTGATGAAAAATCCAGGTTCCTTCTGGAGCTACAACAGAAAGCAGCTCGTTCAGAGCGACACCTGCCAGCTGCTGAGGGAAGTGTATCGGCACCATCTATCTTTGGAAAAGATGGCGATGGCATGTGCGAAGACAGTATGTTACCATCGTCGTCAGAAGTGGTGGGAGTGAAAATAATTGATTTTCCAACCAGGTCGCGATCCAAGCGCTTCACAAAACAGTGATGATGATCAAGCCGTCTCATCGGAGAACAGCACAAGTCAGCCAAACATAACGAATCTTTTAGCTGCTTCGCCCTCTACATTCATGCCAGCGCCAAATGGACAGCAATGTGTGTATTCGCCTCGTCTCATTACTTGATAGAAGCTGAACTTTCCTCGTTAGTTTACATGGGAACATCGTCAAATTGGTCATTTGCAGGCAGAGTCCTAAATATAATTCACGAGAATGTCCATCGAGCACCATTGCATACTATGGAGGCCTGTTCGTACAACTGTGCAACAAAACGTTTTGAGTTTTCAAAAATAGAAGAGGCTATTCCTAATAAAGTAAGGGTACATAGGTATGTACTTAAAATTAATAAAAAAGTACTTGGATTAATAATCGTACGGATAAATAAATAAATATTTATTATTTTAAGGCTTATAACCACGTAACCATTAAAAGTTAATATATAATACTTTTAAATTTAAATTTAAATAATTTTCTTTTTAATCGGTTTAATTTAAACGCGAGGTCCCCGCGCTCCGCGGACACAATACCCCCGAATTTTGGAATCCCGGGGTTTAGCCGGGGTTTAACCTTGGTTTAACCGGGGTTCGATTCCTCGATCTCTTATTTTACCACCTTTTTTTCATAAAATTATCTCGCTCGCGGCAGGCGGGGCGGGTTTGCGAGGGGCGCTCCGCGCCCCTCGCAAACCCGCCCCGCCGCCGCTTGCCCCCACTGTTTCGTTTCAATCAAGTTCAGGTCAGTTCAAAATAGCCTCAAATAGCTGTAAGGTTGCTGGCACCAGAAAGGGATTACCTAAGCATCCTAATCCGGTCCTAGCGCTGTAGATCTTTTCCTTGCGATTTGATTGGATACATTGATGCATTACCCTGCGCTAAGCTTTTAAACGTATTCTAATTGGATGCACTAATACGCTAAGGTCTTAGCCCCGCACTAGTAAGATTAGTCATCAATCTCAGGGGGGCTTTTCTTCTAATTCCTTAATATCAGGGCTTTATTGAACCTCTTGTAGGTCAGGTCCTGAAATATTTATACTGTTGATTTTTCATTTCAACTGACTGTTCAACTGACTGTTCAACTGACTGTTCAACTGACTGTTGAACTGACTGTTGAACTGACTGTTCAACTGACTGTTTGTTCAATTGACTGAAGTTTAGGTACTCATATCTCAACAACAAAACGTCCTATAATAATGCAACCAGGTCTATTCGATTCAGTAATCCAAGGGCTTTCGAATGAATCTCATTATGTCATTTGAACCTTGATTTTGATCGATGTGGAAATGTTTCAAGTTTAGAGATCGATTCGTTCAGGTCACCTGATCTCCCTTGGGGGGGGGGGGTTCAAAAATTAATATATTATTAATAATTATTTCAGGTTTTTTCGATGATCAGGTGACTTCAACGCTTAGACCACCCTTTTGCTCGTAATATATTAATAATAATAATAAATTAAAGTTTTATTAAAAATCAAGTGATTTTTCGCGCTTAAACCACTTGATTTTCCGTAATATATTATAATAACGTCGTATTATAAAATTTATTTACCGTATTTTTATAATTTTTAATGTATATACCGTAAAGTTATAAATATAAAAATATAAATTATTTAATTTATAAACGTTTTATAATTTTATTAATTTATATTTATAAATAATAATTTTATAATTAATTAATTAAATGGGTTTTTATTAATTAAATAATTTATTATATAAATAATTTTTTTTTAATTAAATCGTTTTTATTTAATTTAAAATTTAAATATTATAAATATTTTTATATATAAAAATAACTTTAAAAATGTAAATTTTTTATATATATTTAAATTATAAAAAATTATAATAACGTTTAATTACCGTTATTTTTAAAATATATTAACGAAATAATTAATTAATATTCCGGTTATAAAATTAATATATAAAAACCTTTTAAAAGAAATTATTTTATAATTTTTTTTTTTTAATTTTTAATTTTAAATATTTTTATTAATAAAATATATAATTTTATTATTATATAAATTTTATTTTAATTTAAAATTTATTTATTATAATATAATATTTAAAATTATTTATTTATTTTATTTTTTTAATTTAAAGGTTTATTTTTAAAAAAAAAAAATTTTTTAAATATATAAACGTTCGCGTATTAATTTAATTCTTTTTAAATTATAATACATTTAAACCTTTATTTTTAATTTACATTTAATTTTTAAAAGCTTTTATTTTTTTAAATAAAATTTTTTATATTAATGGTTATAAAGTTTTATTTTTATTTATAATAAAATATTTTTTAATACCATTTATTTTATTATTAATTAATAATAATATTTAAATCGTTAAATAAAAGTTTTAATAAAAACATTAAACCGTTTATTAATTAAATTAATTAATTAAAACTTGCTTTTATTTTTTTAATTATATAACCCCGAGCCGATGAATTTTTATTTACGGTTAAAAAAAAATTTTTAATTTTAAAAAAAACGTTAAAACTTTTAACGGCTCGAAGAATTATTTAATTAATTACTTAATAACGAAATTAAAAGCTTGTTTTTTTTTTAAAAAAAAAAAAAAAAAATTTTATTTATTAATAAATTTTTTAATTAAAACGAATATGCTTTTTAATTAAATTTACGATGAAATTTTATTACTTCGTTTTTAAAGTTTAATATAATAAAAGTAAATTTATTTTAAGTTATATTATTTATTATTTTAAATAAATTAATAACGTTAAAAAACCGATCGCGGATCGTTTTTTTATTTTTTATTTTTTTTATTTTTTCCTTTTTTTTTACTTTTTTTCCTTTTTTTTATACCTTTTATTTTTTCATTTTAATTTATACGTTGTAAAATTTAATCGTCCTTTTAATGGAATAAAATAATAAACTTAAAAAATTAAATAATTTTCGGCGTATTTTTAAAATATAATTAATAATTTCATTTTTATTTTTATTAAAAATTTACATTAAAAATCCATGTTTTTTATTAAATAAATTAAATTTTATATTTAAAAAATAAAAAGTAAATATAAAGAATAAACTTTAAATTAATTAATAAAAATTTTTTAAAAAATATATTTAATTTACATGGTTTTATTTATTTATCGAAAGCGAAATTAAATTAATTTTTTAATTTTTTTTTATTAAAAATAACATTAATTAATATATTAAAATTAAATAAATATATAATTTATTAAAGTTATTATATAATAATTTTAACGTTAAAATTTAAATTAAAAATAATTTTTATAAACTTAATATATAATTAAACGAATAATTCTTTAAATTTTACGCGCTTTTTATATCGTTAATAAATAAAAAGAAAATTTTAATATTTAAATAAAAAAAAAATTAAACCGTTAATTAACCGCCGATTTTTACACTTAAGCATTTTATTATTATTTAAATAAAAAAATAAAATTTACCGAATTTAAAAACTTTTATTTAATATTAATTTAATAACGCGCCGAAGCCGTTTAAAAGAAAATTAACCTTGTAATTTTTTAACTTTAACTTAAGGTTAAAATTATTTTTAACGTTACGAAAATAATTTTTATTAATTTTAACATTTTTCGTTTAATTATAAAAATTATAACCCGGGTACGTATAAAAAAGCTTTTTTAAATTTTTTTAATTTTTTATTAACGTAATGCTTTTATAACGTTTAATATTAATTTAATTTATTATTTTTATAAATAAAAAAGCCATTTTTTTAATAATTATTTAACGCGTAATGCGAGAACCGAAATAATGGCCACCGTTTTAAAAAAAAAGTAATAAAACACGATAAAAATAATATTAATTTAAAGTCGAAAAAAAACAACGTTTAAATAAAGCTTTTAATTTAAGTTTTTTTTTATATATTTATTCGTTAATATTTACTTTTATTAATTTTAATTTTTTTAATTTTATAATAAAAAAATTATAATTTATAATTAATATATTAATTCGCTTATAAAACGTAAGCGTAATAATAACGATGTAAACGTTAATAAATACCGAAATATAAACGTATATAATCGTTAATTAATAAAACGCACGTTTAATAATAAATGTATAAAATTCTTTTATTATTTAATTTAATTAATTTATTATAATAAAAAGCTTTAACGAATAAACTATTAATTAAATTAACGAAATAATCCATGTTAATATTTAAATATAAAATAAAAATTTTTATAACGTATTTATTTTTTTAATAAATTTAAAGGACCGTTTTTAATTTTAAATAATATTAAAGTTTAAATTTTTAACGAAACACGATATTATATTAAATAATTAACGTTAACGGTTAATTTTCTTTAAATCGTTATTTTTTTATTATCGTTACGTTTTTAATATTACGTTAAAACTTTCCATTTTTCGGAAAAACATGGATAAAATTATATAAAAAAATATAAAACGCCGTGATTATTTTTAATTTCGTATTTTAAAAAAAAAATAAACCATTATAACGTTTATATATTCCATAATAAATCTTATAATTAAAATGAATTAATAATTTTTCGTTATTATTTCGTTTTTTTTTTTTAATTTTTTATTAAATTTTTAATACATTTCGTACCATTATTCATTATAAACGTTTATTTAATTTTAAATTTAACGTTTATTAAAAAAATGTTACGTTTTTAACGGAACTTTAACGTAATTTACGGGTTATTAAACGTTTTTACTTTATTTTATTAAAAATTTAATTTAATTTTTAAAAAAAAATTATAATAAAAAAACGACTTTATTCGGGAATAAATTATAAAAAAGCTTTTTTTTTATTTATATAATTTAATTAAAATGTTTTTAAAAAAAAATAACGATTTATTACCGTTTTATTAATTTTTTAATTATAAAATAAACTTAAAAAAAAACGTTAATTTTATTAAATTATATTTTTTTTATAATATAAATACGAAACATTTACAAGCTTTAAAAAATATTTATTAAATTATTTACGTAAAAAATAAATTATATTTAATGCGATTAAATATAAATCTTTTATTTTTTTCGCGAAAAAATTAAAAAATAATTTAAAGTTTTATATCGATTATTAAAAATTAAACGTTCGCATTAAAAAAAATCGTTATTTTTTCCTTTTAATTAATAAAACGTTAAAAAAAATCTTTAAAATTAAAGTTTTTATAAAACTTAACATTTATTAAACTTTCCATTATATTATAATAAATAAGTTTTAAATCGGGATAAAGCTTATATAATAATAAAACCATATATTTTATTAACGAAAATATTTAAAATAAAAAGTTAAGAAAAAGGAAATTATAAAATAATTTCTTTTAAAAGATCTTTATATATTAGTTTTATAATTAAAACATTAATTAATTACTTTATTAATATACTTTAAAAATAATAATAATTAAACGTTATTATATAACCCCTTCTTTTAAAAAAAGATTTAATTTATAAAAGGAATAAGTTATTTATTAATGTATTTATAACTTATTTTTTTAATTTTTTTTTTTCTTATGGTAAATAAATTATTTTTATTTATTACCTTTAATATTTTGTTTTTTACGGCGGCTTTAATTTATTATTAAAGTTTAATTAAGGGATTAATAACTTTAAGGTATAAGTTATAAAAATCTTTTATTTTAATTAACGCATTAAAAAAATCCTTAAAAGGGTATTATATTAAATTAAGGTTATAATTTATTTAATCCATTTTATATTAAAATTTTCCTTTAAAAAGTTTAAAGTTTAATATTTTAAATATTTTATATTTTTATTCTTTGTTAATTTCCATTAAAAGTGGGGGATTTATTACTTATCCTAGGATTAAATTATTTAAAATTTTAATTAATTGGCTTATATTTAAAACCCGATAAATTTTTATATTTAAAGGTAAATCGATTTTAAAAGTGTTATAATAAAGCTTTATTAATATTTTAAAAAAATTTATCATTAAATAATTTAAGTTATTATAAGGGTAATTTATTTATTAATTACCTTTGTAAATATATATTTAATTATTTATTATTTAATTTATTAATCGTTTCTTTTTATTAATTTATTTATTTTAATAATTTTATATTAATAAAAAGTTTTCATAAACTTATTATATAACGGAGGCTTGGTGCTTTATTAATAATTAAGTAACGGTGTGGTTAAGCTTTTTTTAAAAAATCTTAAATTTATAAATGCGGATTTATTAATTAAAAATTATTTTCGAAATAAATTTTATTTTTACTTTTACGAAGGAAAGCCTTGTGCTTAAATATAATTAAATGGTGTATATAAAATTTAAGTAAAGTAATATTTTTAATTAATTATTTTGAAAATGATTTATAAAAGGTTATAATTTCATTTAAATAAATTAATTAAAAATTTTTATTTAATTATTAAATTGTAAATATTCCGTTATTAATTTATAAAGATTTACTTTAATAAGTTTAACCAATTCGTTTAAAAAGGCGGTTATAAATTAAAGACCTTTATTAAATATAATTATTTTAAAAATTTTATAAATATATTAAATGTGTTTATAATATAAGTTTACGAATTATATGGCGGTATAAATTTTATGTATAAGTAATAAAAAAAGTTTTTTATTTAATTAATTAATAATTATTAAAATTAAATTAAACCTTTTACGATTAAAGGGCATGGATTTAAAATTTATTAAAATATGTTACCACATTTATTTATTAATAAAAAATGGTTAAAATAAGCTTATTAATTTAATTTTAAGGTTTTAACTTTTTTAACATTATTTATAATAAGCGTAATAACGGTTTATAAATGTTTTTATACCAAGCTATAAATACCTTTTTAACATTATTATATGCATTTTATTTTAATTTAAATATGTTTAATTTAAAAGACAATAAAACTTATCGTATAATTTAATATAAAGCTTTTTATTATTTAAGATTATTAACCTTTTTTTTAAAAATAATAATTTATTTTATAAAACATATCCATCTTTTTTTTTTTTAACTTATTTATATTATATTTTTAATTTAATAACATTCCAATTAATTATTAAAATAACATTAATTAGCTTAATATTTTAAAATAATTTTTCCTTAGAAACCTTTATTATAATTAAAATATATTAAAAGTTGAAAAATAATAAATTTATTAAAGGTTTATTAACCAAAGGTTATAAGGGATTTATTTTATTATGGAATATTAAAAAAAGTAATAAAATAATAAATTAATCATATTTTTTAATTATTTTTTAAATGGTTAAGTTAATTACTTTTCGAAATAAGGTATTAATTACCACATTTTCTTTTTTTAAATAATAATATAATTTATAATTAAATCGAAATAAATGTTTATTTTAATTAATTTAATAAAAATTTAATATCTTTTTAATGGTAAAATATTATAACGTTTAATAATTTATAAATATATTAAATTTATTATTTAATAAAATAAACATATATTCTTAAAATTTCATCGTTATAATAATAATAAAAAATTCTTTATTATAAATAAAATAATTATATTTTAAAAGGATTATTATTTTAAAAAAAAAAGCTATTAAATGTTAATCCTTTAATTTATTTAATTATAAAAGAACTTTAAAAATTATCCCATTAAAAGCGTTAGTTTTTAATTTAACCTTTTAATTTTTATAAAAGTATTTTAAAATTAAAGAAATGGTTAAAGTTGTTTTTAATGTTTTAAATGCCTTAATATGTTCATTAATTTAAATCCAATGTAAAGTAATAATAAAAAGATATAAAAGCTTTATAATTTAATTATATTTTAATATAAATTATTAATAGAAATTATAAAAACTTAAAAATGATTAAAATTCTTAAATTTAAAAAAATATTTTTTAATTTTAAACCATTTTAATTTTACTTTAATTAATAACCACGTTAAAAATAAAGATAATAAACCTTAAAAATTTGGTTTTTATAATCGAAAATTTATTTTTTTAAATATTAACTTATAAATTAATAAAACGTAAACGTTTTAATATTTGTTACATATAATGTTTATGGAAAAATAAGTTTTTTAAATAAATTAAAATATCATTTATATAAGTTATATAAAAATCATTAAAAAACGAAAAAAAAACTTAATTAATATACCTTTAAAATGTATTAAACCCATTATTTAACTTAAAAAGAAATATATAATATTTATATAATTTAAAATAAGTTTAAAAGGTAATAAAGTTTTTTAAAGCAAGGTTTATTTTAATGCGATGGAAAGTTTAATAAATATTAAATTTTATAAAAATTTTAACCTTAAAGATTTTTTTTAACGTTTTATTAATTAAAAGGAAAAAATAATAATTTTTTTTAATGTAAATGTTTAATTTTTAATAATTAATATAAAATTTTAAACCATTTTTTAATTTTTTTACGAAAAGAATAAAAAATCCATATTTAATTACATTAAATACGATCCACTTTTTACATAAGTGGTTTAACAAATATTTTTTTAAAGCTTATAAATATTTTATACTTATATTATAAAAAAAATATAATTTAATAAAATTAATGTTTTTTTTTAAATTTATTTTATAATTAAAGGGTTAATAAAGAAATAATAAATTATTATTTTTTTTTAAAAATATTTTAATTAAATTATATAAATAAAAAGAAAGCTTTTTTATAATTTATTTTTAAATAAGATTATTTTTTTATTATAATTTTTCTTTAAAAGTTAAATTAAGTTTTTAATATAATAAAATAAAAATATTTAATAATCCGTGAATTACATTAAAGTTTCGTTAAAAATGTAATATTTTTTTAATAAACGTTAAGTTTAAAATTAAATAAATATTTATAATGGATAATAATATAAAATGCACCAAAGGTTTAATAAAAAATTAAAAAAAAAAAGATAAAATAATAATAAAAAATTATTAATCCATTTTAATTATAAAGTTTATTATAGAATATATAAATGTTATAATAGTTTATTTTTTTTTTAAGGTATAAAATTAAAAGCGATTATAATATTCCATATTTTTTTATATAATTTTATCCACATTTTTCTAAAAAATGGAAAATTTCAACGTAATATTAAAAGCGTAACGATAACGAAGAAATAATAATTTAAGGAAAATTAACCATTAATGTTAATTATTTAATATAATATCGTATTTTATTAAAAATTTAAACCTTAATATTATTTAAAATTAAAAATAATCCCTTAAATTTATTAAAAAGATAAATACATTATAAAAACTTTTATTTTATATTTAAATATTAATATAAATTACCTTATTAATTTAATTAATAATTTATTTATTAAAACCTTTAATTATAATGGATTAATTAAATTAAATAATAAAGAAATTTTATATATTTATTATTAAATATATATCTCGTTAATTAACAATTATATATATTTATATTTTAATATTTATTAACGTTTATATTATTATTATTATGTTTATATTTTACAAACGAATTAATATATTAATTATAAATTATAATCCTTTTATTATAAAATTAAAAAAATTAAAATTAATAAAAGTAAATATTAACGAATAAATATATAAAGAAAAGTTTAAATTAAAAGCTTTATTTAAACGTTATTTTCTTTTAACTTTAAATTAACATTATTTTTATCGTATTCCATTACTTTTTCTTTTAAAATAATAGCCACCGTTCCAATTCTTACGTTACACGCCGGGTAATTATTAAAGAAATAACTTTTTTATTTATAAAAATAATAAATTAAGTTTATATTAAACGTTATAAAAATATTATGTTAATAAGGAATTAAAAGAACTTAAAAAAGCTTTTTTATATATATTTAAATTATAATTTTTATGATTAAATAAAAAATGTTAAAATTAATAAAAATTATTTTTATAACGTTAAAAATAACTTTAATCTTAAATTAAAGTTAAAAAATTATAAAATTAATTTTCTTTTAAGTAACTTTAATACATTATTAAGTTAATGTTAAATAAAAATCTTTAAATTTAATAAATTTTATTTTTTTATTTAAATAATAATAAAGTATTTAAATATGGAAATTAATAATTAATTAATAATTTAATTCCTTTTTTCATTTAAATATTAAGATCTTTTTTTTATTTATTAATAATATAAAAAGTGTGTAAAATTTAAAAAATTACTCATTTAATTATATGTTAAATTTATAAAAGTTATTTTTAATTTAAGTTTTAACGTTAAAATTATTATATAATAACCTTAATAAATCGTATACTTATTTAACTTTAATATATTAATTAATATTATTTTTAATAAAAAAAAATTAAAAAATTAATTTAACTTCACCTTTAATAAATAAGTAAAGTTATATAAGTTAAATATGTTTTTTAAAGAATTTTTATTAATTAACTTAAAACTTATTCTTTATATTTATTTCTTATTTTTTAAACGTAAGATTTAAACCATTTAATAAAAGATATAAATCTTTAATATAAATTTTTAATGAAAATAAAAATAAAATTATTAATTATATTTTAAAGATATATTAAAAGTTATTTAATTCTTTAAATTCATTATTTTATTTTATTAAAAAGATAATTAAATTTTATAACATATAAATTAAGGTAAAAGAATAAAAGGTATAAAGGAAAATAAAAAAAATAAAAAGAAAAAAAGGAATAAAAAAAGTAAAAAAAAAGGAAATAATTTACAATTAATCCTTTAACATTATTAATTTATTTAAGATAATAAATAATATAACTTGGAATAAATCTACCTTTATTATATTAAGCTTTAAAAATAAAGTAATGGAACTTTATTATGGGTTTAATTAAAGGGTACGTTTATTTTAATTAAGAAATTTATTAATAAGTGGAATTTTCTTTTTTTTTTTCCTCTTAAAGGGAAAAATAAGTTTTTAATTTTATTACTAAGCAATTAATTAAATAATTCTTTGAATTATTAAAGGTTTTAACATTTTTTTTAAAATTAAAAACTTTTTTTTAACCATAAATAAAAACTTATTAATTTAAAATTAAATAATTAAAAGAACGAAAACAAGTTTTAATTAATTAATTTAATTAATAAATGGCTTAACATCTTTATTAAAGCCTTTACTTAATAATTTAAATATCATTATTAATTAATAATAAAATAAATAATATTAAGAAATATTTTATCATAAATAAAAACAAAATTTTATAACCATTAATATAAGGAATTTTATTTAAAAAAATAAAAGCTTTTAAAAATTAAATGTAAATTAAAAATAAAGCTTTAAACATATCGTAATTTAAAAGGAATTAAATTAATATATAAATATTTACGTATTTAAGAAAAAAAGGAATTTTAAAGGTAAATCCTTAAATTAAAAAAATAAAATAAATAAATAACTTTAAATATTATATTATAATAAACAGGTTTTAAATTAAGATAAAGCTTATATAATAATAAAACCATATACTTTATTAACGAAAATATTTAAAATAAAAAATTAAAAGAAAAAAAGTTATAAAATAATTTCCTTTAAAAAGTCCTTATATATTAATTTTATAATTAAAATATTAATTAATTATTCCGTTAATATACCTTAAAAATAACGGCAGCTAAGCGCCGTTACACATTATATTAAAATAAACTTTATTTTAAAAAACTTTATTACTTTTCGAACCCATTTTAAATTATATAAATACCGTGTATTTCCTTTTAAATTAAATAATAAATTTAATATATTTTAAAAATATATTAATTAAGCTTTTTTTTTGTTTTTTAACGACTTTTACACGATGTATATAAATAATATTTTAATTTACTTAAAAAACTTATTTTTCCACGAATATTATATGCGGCAAATGTTAAAACATTTACGTTCCGTTAATTTATAAGTTAATATTTAAAAAAGCGAGTTTTTAATTACGAAAATTAAGTTTTTAAAGTTTATTATTTTTATTTCCGGCGTAACCGTTAATTAAAATAAAATTAAAACGGTTTAAAATTAAGAAATACTTTTTTAAATTTAAAAATTTTAATCGTTTTTAAGTTTTTATAATTTTTACCGGTAATTTATATCGAAATATAATTAAATTATAAAACTTTTATATTTTTTTATTATTACTTTACATTAAATTTAAATTAACGAACACATTAAGGCATTCGAAGCGTTAAAAATAATTTTAATCATTTTTTTAATTTTAAAATATAACGGTTCTTATAAGTAACGGTAAACTTATGTTATATAAGGTTAAAAATAAAGTTATTTTTATTAATGAAAAAAAAAAGGAAAAGTAACAACCTTTTATCCTTAAGGCTACGATATTTATGCTTAAAAGTATAGATTAAATTAATTAACGTAAAAACCTTTTTTATATGTATTTTAATAATTTCCACAACCCACTTAAAGCTATTAATAGCTTTATTATAAAGATTTACGCTTATTACGTTTATAATTATAATATAAGCTCGCGCTAATCTTTACCTTGATTAATTTTTTAGGTTCTTAACTTGTAATAATACCCCTTTCCCCCGTTTTCTAAAACCTGTAATTGCGAAGGCTTTTTTGCTTATCTTGTTTTTTGCCTCGAATCGTTGGTAAAACGTTTTTAAAGCCTCCGTATCTTTTAATTCTTCCCGAAGCTCCCACGTCGGTTCTACGTAACTTTTTCATTTAATTAATATTATTTTATGTACGCCCCGTTCTTTACGTTTGCTTTTCGATCGTAAAATTTCCTCGATAATATATTCGGGGTTTTCGCTGTTTTAATTAATAAAAGATGATAATTAAACGTCGTTTTATACTTGGGATAACAGCGGGTTTATAACTATTAATTTAAGTAATTTAATGTGGAATTATGGTTAAATTCCCGTAAGTACGTCCAATTTTACCACATGGGGGTTAATTACTTTAATTACTTTGTATTTCGCGTGTAATTAAAAAAGTTTTTTTTTAAATTATAATGTTATGATGTTCTTTAAATTTAATTAAATTTTATTATTTACCTTGTATTTAAAGCCTTTTAATCGGGATTGGTTTATTATACATTTTATACGTTTTTAAATTATAATCATGGTAGCTTAAATGTATTCGTTAACTTCTTTAATTTTGGTTATAAAGTTCACGGCCCGTTATTTCCTAAATGACTTGTTTAAGGCTTTATTAACGACTTATTTAATTAGGTGTACGTGGTATTTATGCGTTATGTAAAAAAAGCTTAACCCGGCCACTATGTTTCGATTATTAATCGTTATTATCGTTATGGGTAACATTTTTAATTAATTGAATTATACGTAGGTTAAGAAATATTATAAGTATGTTTATATTTTTTAATTTATCCTTTTTATGGACTTATTAATTTTTAAGTTAAAAGTAATGGATAAACGTTATATTATTTTTATTAATTCATAAAGTTTTATTTAAAATGCGCTCGTTTAATTGCTTTTTCGGTTTAATATTATTATTATAAAAAAGCTATGATATTTAACGTGGGTATATATAAGCTTTGTAACATACGCTTTAACCTTTATAATATTTATTACTTTTAATAAAACTTATTTTAATAACCGGTAAGTAACCATTATTAAATATTAAAGGTTTCCTTTTTTTCTTGCCGGCATTTTTATTATAAAATTAATAAATAACTTTAAAAAATAACGATTAAAGATAGGTAAAAGTTTTAATAACCCTTTTCGTTAAATTCGTTAAATATAAGCTTGGTTATAAATATTATAATTTTTATAAAACTTTTATATATCTTGTTTTATAACTAGTTAATAAAAGGACTTTAAAGCGATCGTAATAATATTATCCCTTTTTAAGTAACTTATAATGTAAAAATTATGGATATTTTAAATTATAACCGTTTTAAAAGGCTCTTAATTCGGTATCTACGTTTATTCTTTAAATAATACGGTTTTTTTATTGTTTAAATTATATTTAACGATCGAGATTTTATAATCTTTAAAAATTAATAAAAAACAACGATTACCTTTATTAATAACCTCATAAATTATTTTAAAATTTATATTTTTAACGACCTTTTAATTTTATAAAACTTATAAATCTTTATTATGGAAAATTTTTTCTTTAATAAGTATAATTACGAAACTTTAATTTAATGTTATTCCTTTTTTTAACACTTTAATAATATTCGTTAAAAACATTTGGATGTTTATTACCGTTATTTTTATTAAAGGTAACCATTTTTATTTAAATAAACGTTGTATACGGTTTGCCACCCTCTTGTCTTTTTGGTTTGCCGGGATATTTTAACCTTATCTTAACAAGGTATCGGGTCGTTTTGCTTTTTTACCGGCTCGATATTTCATGATAAAATTAAATCTTAATAAGGTTTACCCCCAACGTATTTAACGTTCACTTAATTTACAAGTAATTATGAAATATTCCAAGTTTTTATAATTTATGAAAATCGTAAAAGGTTTAACCACTTCTTATAATTCTTTTTGCTATGCTTTTATCGATTTAACGATCGTTAAAAGCTTCTTATCGTATATTTCGTAATTACATTCGGTTAGCAACAACTTTGCCGAGTGGTAAGCTACGGGCTTCAACATCCCATTATGGTCCTTTTATAAAAAACAAGCTTTTAAAGCCTATTTTAAATAATCCGCTTTTAAATACGTTTTCCGATTAAGGTTTTAGTGAGTTAAAATCGGTGCGATAATGAATAAATGTTTTAATTCTTCGAACGCTACGTTTATTTTTTACCCCCACTTAAAAAGGGGGCCTTTTTTTTCGTCAAGGTGGTTAAAGGGGCAACTAACTTGCTGAATCCTTCGATGAACGTTTTATAAAAGTTCGCGAACCTTAGGAAGCTGCGAACTCCCCGTACGTTCGTGGGTGGTTCCCACCTTTTAATGGTTGTAACCTTATCGGGGTTTACTTTAATCTTTTCTTTTACCGTAACGATAAAGCTTAAGTATTTAATTTCCTTTACGACAAAAAAACACTTAAAAAGGTTTAATTTTAAATTAACGTTATTAAAGCGTTTTAACATCGTTTTAATTTTATTTATATAATTTTTATAAAACCCATTTAAATAAATTACCACGTCATTTACGTATATTAAATAATAATTATTTAAAAGGTCGGATAAAGTTTTATTAATATAACATTAAAACGCCGCTGGCGCCTCGCATAACTTAAAAAATGTAATTAATTATTTAAAAGCTTTAAATTAAATGTAAAAAACGGTTTTTTATTCATCCTTTTCTTTTATTCGTAATTTATGAAATGTGGCTTTGACGTCGATTTTGGTTAACCATTTAACCTTATAAAAGGATCGTAAGGTTTCTTTAATTAATGGTAACGGGTAACGGTTACGTGTTAAAATAACGTTAAAAACCTTGTAATTTATATAAAACTAAAAGCCGTTTTTTAATTTCTTTACGAATAATACCGGTGCCCCTTTTAATGAATTATTAACTTTAATTTACCTTTTATTTAATAAGTTTATTAAGGTTTTTTATAACATTAAAAGCTTTTTTCTTAACATGTTATATAAAGGCCTTTATGAAACTTCTTTTTTTTTACTTTAATCGTTTTTTTATAAATTAACCTCGGTATTTAACCTTAACCTTAATAATGGTAACGTTATACCTTCGTCGTTTAAAAAGTTTCCGGCCCGATTTTTTAATTTATTAAATAACGCTTTTTAAATTTAATTAATCGTGAGTTTTTTTTTTTTTTTTAATGCGATGTTAATATCTCGTATGGTGGCATTAAAAACTTAAACGTCCTTGCCGTTTTTTTTATATTAACGTTTTTTTTCTTAAATCATAAATGTTAAAAACATATTTCTTATTACATGCTTAACCTTTTTAATTTATAAACACTTTATTTTAATGTTATAAAGTGTTTAAATAATATTTTAACCCTTTTTATATATTATTAAACCATGTTTTTTTAAACTTATTTTAATCGATTTTCTTTTTACTTTATAAATAACGTCGTTCCATTCCATTTACGGTTTTTTTAATATTAAAAGAAACACAAAATTCGGGATAATATAACCTTATATCCGTTCCTTTTTACCGTTTATGTCGATTTCCGTATATGTAAACGTATCGATCGTATAAAATTCCTTATTTTTAATTAATTTTAATTCTTTTTTTTAAATAAATATACGCGGTAATTTTACTTATCGTATAAATCTTTTATTAAATATTAAATATATTAAATATCTTAAATTTATAAACGTATTAATAAATTCTTATCCGTTTAATAAGGTTTTAATTAAGAAAAAAGTGGTATACATTTTATTTAAAGTTTTTTTAATATTTACAAGTTTTAATATTAACTTTTAAACGCGATTTCGCCCAAAGGTTACTCGTTTTTTAAGCATTTTAATGATTCGTGATTATTTTTAACATTCCGATTATTTTAGGTTTTTATGGTAACCACTTATAACGTACCGTTTCCGTTGCCGCAATTTAGCTGGGGTGCGGCTCGAAACGACGGGCAAGTTATTGCAAAATGCCTTATCTTCGTGCAACGGGCACACTTGCTTTTCCTTTTAAATTTCTTAAACTTTTAATTTAACTTTTATTATGCCCTTGGTAAATTATTATTACTTTGGTGCGAACCATTTGCTTAACCTATCGTTATAATTATCGCGGCGGTTAAAGTTATGTAATTTATTTTACTTATAATCGTATCTTCGTTTCCGTTAAGCTTTAATCCTTGTTCCTAAGTAATTACTATGTTAATAAAGTTAACGGCTTTTTAATTAAATGTTTCTTTATATTAAATGGTTATAAAACGATTATTTTTTTTCTTATAATCCGGTGCTTTTTTTACTTTAATCGTTACGTCGTTAACTTTAATCACTTATTTATCGTAATCTTTTTTATTTAACTTTTTTACTATAAAAACGTTTTTTAATTTATTATTTAACCCCGTGTTAATGTAACTAATTTTATTTTCCCTTTTTTAATTTAATTTATTAATTAAAATTAATTTACTTTTAAAGTCGACAAGGAAATCGCCGAAGTATTAAAAAGTATCTTAACGCATTTTAACTAAGTCTTAATAAGTGGCTTAAATCGATTATTTATCCTTGAATTTTTCGATTAAAATTTAAATAAAAGCCTTGTTATTATATAATTTATCGGACCTTCCCGTATTAAGCTATTATATTAAACGTTATTATTTTTTAATTAAAATCGAAAATATAATTTTTAAACATTTATTTTTCTCCGATTTAAGGTATACCGTGTTTTCCGAAATGAAAAAATTTAATATAATTATATATATTAAAAAATCCTTTTACTCGTTAATTTAAGTTAAATACTTATCCTTAATTAAAGTTATTTCTTCGGTTTTATGAAACGAATTAAAGTTGTTTAATAAGCTAATTATAAGGTTATTAAAGAAATTATTAAGGAATTTATATGTATTTAAATTATATTAATAAAAGATAATAAATGTTATAAAGTTTTAATCGTTCATTATTTAAGAAATGTTTATGTATTAAGTTATTATTTAACGCGATGAACGCTTTTTTAAAAACTTTTATTAATTAAAAAATAATTAATAAAAATATATAACGGTTCTTATAAATAACGATAAACTTATGTTATATAAAGTTAAAAATGAGGTTATTTTTATTAATAAAAAAAAAAAAGAAAAGTAATAATCTTTTGTTTTTAAAGTTATAATATTTATGTTTAAAAATGTAAATTAAATTAATTAACGTGGAAATCCCTTTTATACATGTTCCAATAACTTTTACGACTTATTTAAAGTTATTAATAACTTTATTATAAAGACTTACGCTTATCGCGTTTATAATTATAATATAAGCTTACGTTAATCTTTACCTTAATTAACTTTCCGGGTCCTTAATTTATAATATAAAACACTTTTATAAAAATTAAAAAGTTAAATTAAAAATTAACGTTTTTAACGGGGTAATTTTTAAAGTTTTTTCATAATTAAACGAATTAAAAAATTAACATTTAATGGTTTTTTTTTTAAAATAATAATCTTTTTAAAATATAATTATTTTATTTATAATAAAAAGTTTTTTATTATTATAATAATAATAAAACTTTAAAAATATATATTCGTTTCGTTAAATAATAAATTCGATATATTTATAAATTATTAATCGTTATAATATTTTATTATTAAAAAAATGTTAAATTTTTATTAAGTTAATTAAAATAAATATTTATTTCGATTTAATTACGAGTTACATTATCGCCCGGAAAAAGAAAATATAATAATTAACGTTTTATTTTAAAAAGCGGTTAATTTAACCATTTAAAAAGCAATTAAAAAATACAATTAATCCATTACTTTATTACTTTTTTTAATGTTTTATAATAAAATAAATCCCCTATAACTTTTAACTTTTAATACATTTTAATTACGATAAAGGTTTCCGAAGAAAAACCATTTTAAAATATTAAATTAATTAACGTTATTTTAATAATTAATCGGAATATTATCGAATTAAAAACGTAACGTAAATAAATTAAAAAAGGAAAAAACGAATACGTTTTATAAAATAAATTATTATTTTTAAAAAAAAAATTAATAATCTTAAATAATAAAAAGCTTTACATTAAATTATACGATGAATTCCATCGTTTTTTAAATTAAACGTACTTAAATTAAAATAAAATATATGTAATAATATTAAAAAAATATTTATAATTTAATATAAAAACATTTATAAACCGTTATTACATTTATTATAAATAATGTTAAAAAAGTTAAAACTTTAAAGTTAAATTAATAAACTTATTTTAACCATTTTTTATTAACGAATAAATGTAATAATATATTTCGATAAATTTTAAATCCATGCCTTTTAATTACGAAAAGTTCGATTTAATTTTAATAATTATTAATTAATTAAATAAAAAACCTTTTTCATTATTTACACATAAAATTTATATCGCCGCGTAACTTATAAACTTATATTATAAGTATATTTAACATATTTATAAAATTTTTAAAACGATTACGTTTAATAAAAATCTTTAATTCATGGTCGTTTTTTTAAATAAATTAATTAAACTTATTAAAGTAAACTTTTATAAATTAATAATAAAACATTTATAATCCAACGATTAAATAAAAATTTTTAATTAATTTATTTAAATGAAATTACGATTTTTTATAAATTATTTTCAAAATAATTAATCGGAAATGTTATTTTACTTAAATTTCGCATACGTCATTTAACCGTATTTAAATATAAAGCTTTTTTTTATAAAAATAAAAATGAAATTTATTTTAAAAATAATTTTTAATTAATAAACTTATATTTATAAATTTAAAACTTTTTAAAAAAAGCTTAATTACATTATTATTTAATCGTTAATAAAACGCCGAACCTCCGTTATATAATAAGCTTGCGAAAATTTCTTATTAATATAAAATTATTAAAAGGAATAAATTAATAAAAAGAAATAATTAATAAATTAAACGATAAACGATTAAATATATATTCGTAAAAGTAATTAATAAATAAATCGCTTTTATAACGGTTTAAATTATTTAATAATAAGTTTTTTTAAAGTATTAATAAAGCTTTATTATAATATTTTTAAAATCGATTTATCCCCGAATATAAAAATCCATTAAGTTTTAAACGTAAACCGGTTAATTAAAGTTTTAAATAATTTAATTTTAAAATAAATAATAAATTCCCCGCTTTTAATGGAAATTAATAAAAAGTAAAAATACGAAGTATTTAAAATATTAAGTTTTAAGTTTTTTAAAAGAAAACTTTAATATAAAATAAATTAAATAAATTATAATTTTAATTTAACGTAATATTTTTTTAAGGATTTTTTTAACGCGTTAATTAAAGTAAAAGATTTTTATAACTTATATTTTAAAGTTATTAATTTTTCGGTTAAACTTTAATAATAAATTAAAGCCGTTGTAAAAAATAAAATATTAAAAGTAATAAATAAAAACGATTTATTTATTATAAAAAAAAAAAAAATTAAAGGAGTAAATTATAAACGTATTAATAAATAATTTATTCCTTTTATAAATTAAATTTTCTTTTAAAAGAAAAAGTTATATAACGGCGTTTAATTGCCGTTATTTTTAAGGTATATTAACGGAATGGTTAATTAATATATAAAAACCTTTTAAAAGAAACCATTTCGTAATTTCTTTTTTTTTAACTTTTTATTTTAAATATTTTTATTAATAAAATACGTGGTTTTACCGTTACATAAGTTTTATTTTAATTTAAAATTTGTTTACCGTAATAAAAACCTTCCCACGTATATATATAATTTTTTTAATAATTTATAATATAATTGTAAAATTAATAAACTTTATACGATTAATAATTAAATATATATATAAATAATTTAATTATAAAAATATATTTAATTTTTTAAAATTTTTAATTAATTAAAATAATTCGAAAATATTTAATATAAATATAATAATTAATTAATAAAATTATATAATAATAACTTAAATCGGGTAATAAAATTATTTATAAAAAATAAAAACCTTTTTTTAATTATTTTTCGCACTTTTTTAAATTATATTTTAATAATTTTTATTAAAAAAAACCATTCGACATAAAAATTATTCGTTTAAAAAAAACCATACATTATATAATACGTTTATTCGCTTTTAAATTATTTTATAATTAAATCGTTAATGTTTTTAATTATAATAATTTATTAATTTTTAAAGTAATAACCGTTTATCGCGGGTAATTATATAAATATTATATAAATACGGTTAATGGATTTTATATTACGTTTATAATATATTAATAATATATTATTTTATTTTTTTCGTTAAATTAAAAGCTTTATTTAACCGCGGATATTTTAATTATTAACGATCGTAAAATAATGTAATTAATTTAATTTAATTTTAAAATGGAAGTAATTTTAATATATAACTTTATAATAAATTACATTTTTTTTTAAAAAAATAATAATTAATTAAAATTAATAAGTTATTTTAATAAAAAACGATTTATTTAAATGAATTAAAAAATACTTTAATTTATATAAAGTTTTATATAACGAAACATGTACTAATTACGCTCGGACCACCTTCGTTTTTATTATATTTTTAATAATATATTAATTATTTAATTTAAAAACCCCGAAACAATAACCCCTTATAAATTCGGGGCATTAAGAAATATTTTATTATAAGTAAAAATAAAACTTTATAATTATTAATATAAAGAATTTTATTTAAAAAAATAAAAGTTTTTAAAAATTAAATATAAATTAAAAATAAAGTTTTAAATATATTATAATTTAAAAAGAATTAAATTAATATATAAACGTTTATATATTTAAAAAAAAAAATTTTAAAAATAAGTTTTTAAATTAAAAAAATAAAATAAATAAATAATTTTAAATATTATATTATAACAAATAAATTTTAAATTAAAATAAAGTTTATATAATAATAAAACCACATATTTTATTAATAAAAATATTTAAAATTAAAAATTAAAAAAAAAAACCATAAAATAATTTCTTTTAAAAGATTTTTATATATTAATTTTATAATTAAAATATTAATTAACCATTCCATTAATATATTTTAAAAATAATAATAATTAAGCGCCGTTACATTTAATACCTTAAAATGGTTTTTTTTCGGAAATTTTTACCGCAATTAAAATATATTAAAAGTTAAAAAATAATAAGTTTATTAAAAGTTTATCGGTTAAAAATTATAAAAAATTTATTTTATTATAAAATATTAAAAAAAATAATAAAATAACGGATTAATTATACTTTTTAATCGTTTTTTAAATAATTAAATTAACCGTTTTTCGAAATAAAACGTTAATTATTATATTTTCTTTTTTCGGGTAATAATGTAATTCGTAATTAAATTAAAATAAATATTTATTTTAATTAATTTAATAAAAGTTTAACGTTTTTTTAATGGCGAAATATTATAACGTTTAATAATTTATAAATATATCGAATTTATTATTTAATAAAACGAATATATGTTTTTAAAATTTCATCGTTATTATAATAATAAAAAACTTTTTATTATAAATAAAATAATTACATTTTAAAAAGATTATTATTTTAAAAAAAAAAGTTATTAAATGTTAATCTTTTAATTTATTTAATTATAAAAAAACTTTAAAAATTATTTTATTAAAAGTATTAATTTTTAATTTAACCTTTCGATTTTCATAAAAATATTTTAAAATTAAAAAGGTGGTTAAAATTATTTTTAACGTTTTAAACGTTTTAATGTATTCATTAATTTAAATTTAATATAAAATAATAATAAAAAAATATAAAGATTTTATAATTTAATTATATTTCGATATAAATTATTAATAAAAATTATAAAAGTTTAAAAACGATTAAAATTCCCGAATTTAAGTAAGTATTTTTTAATTTTAAACCGTTTTAATTTTATTTTAATTAACGGTTACATCGGAAATAAAAATAATAAACCTTAAGAATTTAATTTTTATAATTAAAAATTCATTTTTTTAAATATTAATTTATAAATTAATAAAACATAAGCGTTTTAACATTTATTACACGTAATATTCGTGGAAAAATAAATTTTTTAAATAAATTAAAATATTATTTATATACGCCATGTAAAAATCGTTAAAAAACGAAAAAAAAGCTTAATTAATATACTTTTAAAACGTATTAAATTTATTATTTAATTTAAAAAAAAACACGTAATATTTATATAATCCGAAACGGGTTTAAAAAGTAATGAAATTTTTTAAAATAAAATCCATTTTAATATAATAAAAAACTTAATAAATGTTAAGTTTTATAAAGATTTTAATTTTAAAATTTTTTTTTAACATTTCATTAATTAAAAAAAAAATAACGATTTTTTTTAATGTAAATATTTAATTTTTAATAATTAATATAAAATTTTAAACCATTTTTTAATTTTTTTACGAAGAAAATAAAAAATTTATATTTAATTACATTAAATATAATTTATTTTTTACGTAAATGGTTCGATAAATATTTTTTTAAAACCCGTAAATGCTTCGTATTTATATTATAAAAAAAATGTAATTTAATAAGGTTAACGTTTTTTTTTAAATTTATTTTATAATTAAAAGGTTAATAAAACGGTAATAAATCGTTGTTTTTTTTTAAAAATATTTCGGTTAAATCGTATAAATAAAAGGGAACTTTTTTAATAATTTACTTTTAAATAAAATCGTTTTTTTATTATAACTTTTCTTTGAAAATTAAATTAAACTTTTAATAAAATAAAATAAAAACATTTAATAATTTATAAATTATATTAAAGTTTTATTAAAAACGTAACATTTTTTTAATAAACGTTAAATTTAAAATTAAATAAACGTTTATAATAAATAATAATGTAAAATATATCGAAGGTTTAATAAAAAATTAAAAAAAAAACGAAATAATAATAAAAAATTATTAATCCATTTTAATTATAAGGTTTATTATAAAGTATATAAATATTATAATAATTTTTTTTTTAAAACACGAAATTAAAAGCGATTACAACGTTTTATATCCTTTTATATAATTTTATTTACGTTTTTTTAAAAAATGGAAAATTTTAATATAATATTAAAAACGTAATAATAATAAAAAAATAACGATTTAAAGAAAATTAATTATTAACGTTAATTATTTAATATAATATTATGTTTTATTAAAAATTTAAATTTTAATATTATTTAAAATTAAAAGCGGTTCTTTAAGTTTATTAAAAAAATAAATACGTTATAAAAATTCTTATTTTATATTTAAATATTAATATAAATTACCTCGTTAATTTAATTAATAACTTATTTATTAAAACCTTTTATTATAATAAATTAATTAAATTAAATGGTAAAAAAATTTTATACATTTATTATTAAATATACATTTTATTAATTAATGATTATATACGTTTATATTTTAATATTTATTAACGTTTATATTATTATTATTACGTTTACGTTTCGTAGGTAAATTAATATATTAATTATAAATTATGATTTTTTTATTATAAAGTTAAAAAAGTTAAAATTAATAAAAATAAATATTAATAAATAAATATATAAAAAAAAATTTAAATTAAAAGTTTTATTTAAATATTATTTTTTTTTAATTTTAAATTAATGTTATTTTTATTATAATTTATTATTTCTTTTTTTAAAACGGTGGCCATTATTTCGGTTTTCATATTACGCGTTAAATAATTATTAAAAAAATAATTTTTTTATTTATAAAAATAATAAATTAAATTAATATTAAGCGTTACGAAAATATTACGTTAACGGGGAATTAAAGGAGCTTAAAAAAGCTTTTTCGTACGTGTTTAAATTATAATTTTTATTATTAAATAAAAAATATTAAAACCGGTGAAAATTATTTTCATAATATTAAAAATAACCTTAATTTTAAATTAAAATTAAAAAATTATAAAATTAACTTTTTTTTAAATAATTTTAATACATTATTAAATTAATGTTAAATAAAAATTTTTAAATTTAATAAACTTTATTTTTTTATTTAAATAATAATAAAGTGTTTAAATATAAAAATCGGCGGTTAATTAACGGTTTAATTTTTTTTTTATTTAAATATTAAGATTTTTTTTTTATTCGTTAATAATATAAAAAACACGTAAAACTTAAAAAATTATTCGTTTAATTATATATTAAACTTATGAAAATCATTTTTAATTTAAGTTTTAACGTTAAAATTATTATATAATAACTTTAATAAATTATACATTTATTTAATTTTAATATATTAATTAATATTATTTTTAATAAAAAAAAACCGGAAAATTAATTTAATTTCGCTTTTAATAAATAAATAAAACCATGTAAATTAAATATATTTTTTAAAAAATTCCCATTAATTAATTTAAAGCTTATTTTTTATATTTACTTTTTATTTTTTAAATATAAAATTTAAGTCATTTAATAAAAAACGTGAGTTTTTAATATAAATTTTTAACGAAAATAAAAATAAAATTATTAATTATGTTTTAAAAATATATTAAAAGTTATCCGGTTTTTCGGGTTTATTATTTTATTTTATTAAAAAGATAATTAAATTTTATAACGTATAAATTAAAGTGAAAAAATAAAAACATAAAAAAAAACAAAGAAAATAAAAGGAAAAAAAAAAAACAAAAAAAATAAAAAAAAAAAATAATTTATAATTAATTTTTTAATATTATTAATTTATTTAAAATAATAAATAATATAATTTAAAATGGATTTACTTTTATTATATTAAGTTTTAAAAGTAAAATGGTAAAACTTTATCGTAAATTTAATTAAAAAACATGTTTATTTTAATTAAAAAATTTATTAATAAACGGAGTTTTTTTTTTCCTTTTTTTTTTAAAAAAAAAGTAAACTTTTAATTTTATTATTAAATAATTAATCGGGTGGTTTTTTAAACCGTTAAAGGTTTTAATGTTTTTTTTAAAATTAAAAACTTATTTTTAATTATAAATAAAAATTTATCGGCTCGAAATTATATAATTAAAAAAATAAAAATAAGTTTTAATTAATTAATTTAATTAATAAATAACTTAATATTTTCATTAAAACTTTTATTTAACGATTTGCCCCGAATTTATGAGGGGTTGTTGTATCGGGGTCTAGTTAAACATGAGGTCCCCGTTCCGGGAACACAAGACCCGAACTTTCCACACCCGCACGGACCACCTTGCAACGCCCCGGGTTCGAATCCCATGCATTGTA
>MU405452.1:0-27797 GCA_022836615.1 Annulohypoxylon bovei var. microspora
TATAAATACGTTAAGCATTTAAAATTTTATTTAATTTTTAACCATTATATATTTATTTATTAATATTATCGTTAAAAAAAAACGTTAAAATTAATTTTATTTACGAAATAAAATAATTTATTTATTTAAAACGTTAATTATAATATTTATTAAAGAAATTAATGTTTTATATAAGTTTTTATTATTTTTATTATTTTTTAATTATTTTTAATTAATAAATATATATATATAATTAAGATTTATAATTATTAACTTTGTAAATCATTTAAAGAAAATTAAATTTATATATTATAATATTGCAAATATAATTATAACGAAAACCACATATTTCTTAAAGGTATAATGTTAAAATTAAATAAATTACATTATGAATAAATTTAATTATTAAACCGTTAAATTATTAATTTCTTTTTATAAAATGGGAATAAAATTAAAATTAAAATAATAAAAACATTACCTTTTAAAATATATTATTTTAATTAATAAAATATCGACATTTATTAATTATTAAGTTATAAAATTATATTATATAATTATTATTTAATATTTATAAGACTTAACCGTTAAAAAAATTCGAAGATTTTTATTTTAATATTTTATATAAATATTTTTTTACCATTTCATTTAAAAGCTTTATATTATAATAAAAGTTTTATTTTAAAAATTTATTATTTTAATAATATTATATTTTAATAATATTTTATAAGTGGGAAAGCGGCATTTTTAAATGATTAAAACTTTTATTAATAAACCATTATTTTATTAAATTATTTTCACCATAAAATACATTTTTTAATTTAAATAATTTTATATTTAACTTTTAACCTTTTAATAAATTCCATTATAAAATAATCTTTAATTTAATAATTTTAACCATGTAAATTCCATTTAAATACATAAATTAATTCTTAAAATATATTATATTTTATTTTAATTTTTTATAAGTTTTTTAAATTTTATTATCGTTTTATTAATTACATGTAATGACTTTTAAACGTTATTTAAAATTTTATAATTATTAATACATTTTATAATATTAATAAAAAATGTAAAAAAAATAATGTAATTAAATTTAATTAATTAAAAATTAAATTACATATAATATAAAATTAAATATAAATTAATCGAAAATATTTTTATAAAATTATTTAAATGTAAATATAAAATAATATAAAATCTTAAATCATTAAAATCGGTATAATAAAATATGTATTTTTAAGCTTAATTTATATTTATTAATTAATATTAAAAAAAATGTTATTCCCGTTAAATTAAACCCGGTTTATTAATTTATTATTTAAAATTTTTATTAATTAATTTAATTACATTATATAATTTTATATAAAAAGTATAAACTTTAAACCTTAATAATTTTTAAATAATATATTACATTATTTTAAACTTTATATTTCATTATATTTTTTTATTTAAATAATTTATTAATATAAGTTTTATTTTAATATAAGATTTAATTTTTAAAATATAACGTATATTATTTTTATTTAAAAAATATTAAAATTTTTAAGGTTTTTTTTTTTTTTTTATTTAATATAACTTTTTATAATGTCCGGGAAAACGTAACCTTCGTAAGCTTTAAAATGTTTTTATTTTTTTAAAATTATAAGAATTAAAAAAAAGAAAAAAAAAACCTTAAAAATTTTTCTTCGTAAAAAATTATTATTAAGAAAAGGTTTAAGAAAAAAGGTAAAAAATAAAAGAAAAAAAGGGTGGAAAATAAAATGGAAAAAGGGTGGAAAAAAAGGGCAATAAAGTGGAAAAAAAAAAATTTATTCGAAAAATATTATTATTTATTTAATTAATTAATTTTTAATTTAATAATTAAGTAATTAATTAATTAATTAATTAATTAATTAATTAACTTATTTATTAATTAATTAAAACTTTAATTAAAAAATTAATTTAAAAATTAATTAAAAAATTAATTAAATAATTAATTTAAAAATTAATTAATTTATTAATAAGTTAATTAATTAAATACTTAATTAATTAAAACCTTAATTTAAAAGTTAATTAAAAAGTTAATTAATTTAATAATTAATTAAATAATTAATTAATTTATTAATTAATTTATTAATTAATTTATTTATTAATTAAATAATAAATTAAATAATTTATTAATTTCTTAATAAAAAAAATACATTTTTATATAAAAGGTTTTTATTATTTTTTAAACCTTTAAATTTTAACCTTAATTTTATTTTTATTTTTATTTTTAATTTTATTTTTACCTTTAACCTTAATTTTAACCATTAATTTTACATGGTTTTAAAGGTTTATATAATTTTAAAAACTTGATTTTTAATTTAAATTAATTCGTTTTTATATAATTAAATAAAAGTTTTAAAAGTAAATAATTAATTAATTTTTAAAAAAATAACTTTTGCATTAATTTAAAAGTGGCTTAATATGTAATTAAAAACATGGTTAATTAAAAAAGTGGTTTAAAAAGGTTATTAAATGCGTAAATAATTAAAAAGTGGGTTTAAAAAAAATACATTTAATTAAAAAAGTAAATGAATTTAATTAATTAAAAATGTTTTATTAATATTAATTAAGTTCGAAAAGGTTTATTAATTTTTTATTAATTATTTATTAATTAATTATTAATATTTATTAATTATTTATTAATTATTTTATTAATTAATAAATAATTATTTATATAATTAAAAAAAGTTTAAACGTAATAATATTTTTTAAATAAATTATTATTATAATAAATTAATTATACGTGATATTTTAAAAGTTATTTAAAGTTTTTTAATAAATATTTATATATTTTATTATATATATAATTTAATAAAATAAAAATAACGATATAATTTAATATATTTAATTACATTTATAAATAAATATTTTTAAAAATTAACACGTAATCGAAAAACCTTGAATTAATAAAATTATTTAAATATAAATATTAATAAATATAAAAAATAAAACATATACATTCATTTATATAACGATTTATATGGGAGATTAAGTATTTAATTTATATGGTTTATATATATTAATAAAAATTTTAATTAATACTTTAAAATAATAATTAAATTAATTAATAAAAGCTTTAATTAAATTAAATAAAAACATAATTTTTATAATAATATAATATAAAAAATTAAATAAATATTTATTATTTTATTAAATTATAAATTTTAATTAATTAATAATTAACTTATTATATATTTAATAAAAAAATTTCTTTATTTTTCTTATATTATAATAATTAAAAGAATAAATTTATTAAAACATTTTTTTTTAAAGTTTTTTTAATTTCATTAATTATAAGCTTTTTATTAAAGTTATATACGAATATAAATTTAATAAAATTTAATTCATTTAAATTAATATTCCCATTATAATACTTTATATTTACTTAATTTATAAAAAAGGCGTGGATTACTTTAATAATTAAAATATTAATAAATTTTTTTCACCGGAAATATATAATAATTATAAACGTAAAATTTTATATATTAATAAAAATATAATAATATTGTTTTTTTTAAACCTTTAAAGTAATTATATAAGTAAATTTAAAATTTATATTATTATTAATAAGTTTTTTAATAACTTTTTTAAAATCGGAAATCATTACATTAAACTTAAACTTTTTTTCATTATTTTTATATATTACCATAATAAAAATATTCTTTAATAAAATATCATGATAAATAATATTAATATTATATAAATATATTAACCCTTTTATTACATTATAAAAAAAAATATAATGTAAAATGAAAAAAGATTTTTAATTATTTTATAAAAAAAAGTTAAAGAAATTCCTTTTAATTTTTAATATAATTAAAACATATTAATCGAAAATTAATTTAAAATAAGAAAAACTACCGTGTTTATAACCATTTATTATGAATATTAAAATATTTTCGTAAAAAACCATATAAATAATTTTAATTTTACGGCGTAATACGTTTATAATTTTTTATTTTTTTTAAATAATATATTTAAAAATTATAATTTATTTTATAATAATAACATTATTAATTAATATATTAATATCACTTATAATTTAATTAAATATATTTAATTTAAATAACCGATTATAATTAATAAATTTATAAATTATAAAAAAAAAATATAAAAAAAAAATTTAATTAAATAATTAACGGTATATTTTTAAATCATTTAAAAAATAATATATAAGTTTAAATATAATTAACTTCATTTTTATTAAATAATTTTAATATAAAATTTAACGGCTTTTTATCGAAACGTATTTAAATGATTATTTTATAAAAATGTGTTAATTTATTTTATTTTAAAATAATATTAATATTATTAATTAAATTAAATAAAATTATAAATAAACATTCCGTTGAAATGGTTAATATTATTAATATTTTAAAAAAGAAATTAAAAGAAATTTTTATTATAATATTTAATATAAATTTATATTTAAAATTAATTAAAATATTTATATCGTTATATTTAATTTTAAACGTTTTTTTTTTAATTTTTTATAATATAATATTTAAGTTTTAAACATTTTAATTGAAATTTAAAAAATAATATATTAATTTATTTTAAAAAATTTTTATAATAAATTATTTATAATAAAGAAATTTATTTTTATTATATATATATATTATAATTTTAATTATAATAAAGTAACATTAAATTTATAATATTAATTAATTAAATTTGTAATATATTGCCACAGCGAAGGTCCGAGCTTAATCGGTACAAGTTTCGCCATATAATCCCTTATATAAATCAAGGTATTTCTTTTAACCACTTCGTAATTAACGCCACGGTTAAAAACATTAATTTCCTTAATTTTAACCATAACTTTAAGCAGCCGCATCGTATTCGATATATTAATTTAATTTATATAAAGCTAATATTATATAATCGTATTTAAAGGCTTTTTTAATAAACTAAGTCGCATGTTTCTAAGGTTAATATACGTCATGTTTTAAAACTTCGAAATTATATTATTTTACACATGCGACCGCGGTTCAAATAAATGTGGCCGGGTATAACCCAAGTATGGTTAAAGCGTGGTTTTTTAAATAAATAATTAACTTTTAATTAAATTTATTTAATTAAATATTAAATTAAAAACATGTAAAATAAATGCAAAAATAACCCTTTTAAATTAATTGTAATAAGTAACTTTTTTTAATTATTAAAATTTTATTAAAATATAAATAATTAATTAAATTAAAACGTATATTTAATAAAATAAGTTAATAAAAATAAAAAAAAATATTTATATTTATATAACGGTTTATATAATAAAATGCGTATTAATTAAGCCCGGACTTTTATTATAATAATTATATATTATAAATTTAATTAATAAACATTATAAATTTAATATTATTTTTATAATAATATAAGTTTTATTATTATTTTTTTTAATTATTAAAAATTTTATAATTATTATTTAAAAGAAATATTATAATTATATAAAACGTTTTTATTTTAAATAATAAAATAAAAAAAAAGTGTAAATTTTATTAAAGTTTAAAATGAAAATTAAAATTATAAAAATGTTAATTTTTTTTATTATATAAATATTTATATATAAATTATATTAATTATAATATATATATATTTATATTTATTTATTAAATTTATTTATTGATTTAATTTAAAGATTTTTATTTTAAATAAACATTAAAAATACATATATTTATATAAAAATTTATATATAAAAAAAATATTATTAATATTAAAATATAAAAAAAAATATAAAATAAATAATGTTACATTTTAATTAATTAATTTTAAAAAAAGGAAAATTTCATTATAAGTTTCATTTATTATATATTTTTAAATATTAATAATATTTTTTTTTACATATAAATTTTTATATAAATAAATGTATTTTTAATATTTACCCCGCACTTTTTAAAAAACCCCCGTTCTTATATTTATTTATATATTTTCCTTTTAATTTTATTTTTTTTATTTAATTTTTTATTAATTTTTTTTATAATTATATATTTAAATAAATTTCATAAAACACTTTTAAATAAAGTTAATTACATTTATTATAAATCATTTTATAATTAATAAATCGGGTTAAAAATTAAATGCATTTAAAGGTTATTTAAAATGGTTCCGCGATATTTTTTAATAAAAGTTTTTTTAATTTATATGTAATTAACTTTAAACCGAGTTTATAAATTATATAATAATTTTTATAAATTACATTTAATATTATTTAAAAATGTTTTATAAAATTTATTTAATTATATAATTATAAAAAATTTAATATATAATTAAAAAAAAACAATGGAAAGTAAAATAATATAAATAAAAAATACTTATATAAAAAAATATATATATACATATGGTTAATTTATATATATCGATAAAAATTTTAATTAATAAAATAATTTAATTAAAATAATAAATCTTAAAAAAAGAAAATTTCCATTATTTATTATATGGTTAATATATAATTAATACATAAAAAAGGTTATTATTATAACATTCGTTATATAAAATTAAATTATAATTTTTAATGTTTAATTAATTCGCGTTATTATAAAAATTATAAATCATTTATAAAAATTATTAAACTTATTATCATTAAATATATTTATTATATTATTTAAAATTAAAAGAAATTTATTATTTTAATAATATTACATTTAATAATATTTTTATTAAAACGAAGCCGGCTTTTTTAATTAATTAAAATTTTTATTAATAAACATAAACCATGTGTAAAAGTATTTTAATATATATATAAATTTATATACGTTTCATTATATTAAGTTTTATGGATTTAAATTTTATAATATCCCATGTTTACATTTAAATAACTTTATTAATAACGCTTATATTTTAAAATAATTACATTTAAATAAAAGTTATTTTAAAATTAAATTAATTAAATTAAATTATGTTATATATATATAATTATTAATTTAATTATATTATAAATTATAAATAATATATTAAAATTAAAACGCTTCGAAAATATTATATATAACCGGTTTAAAATAATAATATTAAAAGTTAAAATTTAATAATTTATTAATAACGATTTATTAAATATAATTTATTTAAACTTGGATTTTTAAAATTATCGAATTAAGGGTTTTTAAAATATTAAATCATAATAAAATCCATGTTATAAAAAGAAAGTTATTTAAATTAAAGTTATGAAACCATTTTATATTATTTTTTAATAATTATATAATTTATTAATAAAGTTTTTAATTAATTAAAAACGTTTTTTTTAAAAAAAAAAGTATTATTAAATATAATATTATTAAAATAATAAATCTCGATTAAAAATAATTTTAATAATTTATATATATATTATAAGTTTAATTTTTATAATAAATTATATTAACCACGTAATATAAACGTTATTAAATTAATTATAAAATATAATAAAATACTTATAATTTAATATAAATATATTACATATATTTATTTATAAAAAAAATAATTATTTCCGTTTTATAATCCGTTTTAAAATTATTTTTAATAATTTACATTTACCATTATAATTTAAAAAATGCTTAAAACCATTATATTTATTATATTAAAACCCTTCGTATAATTAATATATAATATAATCACGAAATCCTTTATGTAATAAATATTATAAACCGTTTAATATAATTAAATTAATTTAATATATTATAATTTAAAAAGCTTTTATTTTATATAAATAATATTATTTTTACATGAAATTATTTTTATTTACATTATTATTAACCTTTATACGATTAAGCTACCTTTAAATTTACGTTGCGAATTTATTCGAAAAAAAAAAAAGATTTAACCTTTTTAACACCTTAATTTATAATTATAATAATAAAACTTAAAATAATTTAATATATAAAAATTCGAAATTAAATTTAAAGTCTTTAAATTAAGGTTATTATTAAAACATTATTAATTTAAATAAGTTATTATTAATTTAAGTAAATTATTATTAATATAAATAAATTTTCATTAATTTAAATAAATTATTATTAATTTAAATAAATTATTATCGATTTAAAAAATTATTATTAATTTAAAAAACTATTATTAATTTAAAAGGTTATTATTAATTTAAAAAGTTATTATTAATTTAAATGAAAGTTTAATATTAAAATTAAAGTTATTAAATATAAAAACATTATTAAAATAATACATTAATAATAAAAAATAAATTATTTAAAAAAATATTATTTTTAATTTAAAAAGGTTATAATATTAAAGTACTTATAATAATAAAATATTAATTCCAATGTATATTAAATATATAAATAAAAAATAATAATTTTAATAATTAAAGTTTTCGTTTAAAATGATAATAAAATTAATAAAATTAAATTATATAATTTAAATTATTTTCATAAATATCTTTTAAAATATAATGTAATTTAAGTTATATTATATATTAATAAATTCCTTAAATTTAAAGCTTTACTTTTATATATATTTTATAATATATAAAGTTATTTATAATATATAAAATTTAAATATTATTATTATTAAACTTTTATATTTAAAAACATATGTATTAATTTAACATTTTACTCGCTTTATAATGTATTATTAATAACTTAATTATTATAATTATAATTTATATAAAAGTAATAAGAAATTTTAAAATATTATAATAATATATTTCATTTTATTTAATAAAAATAATTATAAATGTAATTATAAAATTTAATAATAAAGATTTATATATAAATATATTATAATATAAACTTAATAAATAAAAAAACAATTATATTATTTATCATAAGAATTTAATTATTATATAATATAATTACTTAAGCTTAGGTATTTATTATTAATCCCATTCCAAAGAATAAAACTCCCTTTACATTTAATAATACATTCCTTTTATTATATAACAAATTTAATATTTTAAAATAATTATATAATAATTATAAACCCAATTTACATTAAACATTAATACTTTAATAATCTTTACATATAAATATTTTTATTTTCCTTATCTTCTTTTTAAAAAAAAACTTTATCAAAATTAATTATACATATAAAATACTTATTCATCTTTTATACATTAATCTTATTCATTTTATTTATATAATAATAACTTTTATAAATTAAAAAACTTAATTTTTTATTCAAATCAAACTTAATAAATAAAATAATTTCCTAACATAATAACTAATATTTAAATAAATTGTATAAAAATGTAACGTTTAACAATCTATTAATCTTAACGCTCTAACCTTTAAAAACCCATTTTTTATAATTCCACTAACGCTTAAAAACATAAAAAAAAAGGAAAAAAAACAACGATTAAAGGATTACGAAGATCGTAAGGAAAAGGTTGATAAATAAAACAAAGAAGCTGAAGAATTAATTAAAGTTGCTTGTAATAAAATAATAAAAAACAATAACCTTGAATATAACATAACTTTCCCCTTCCTTATAAAAACCAAGAAACCCAAGGTTATTATAATAATAACACTTAAGATTCTTTACGAAAAAACTTGTAAAATCTATAATAAAAAAATTATAAACATTAATTTCAATAAATCGGCAATTTTTTAAATCTTAAATTAAATTCATTAAACAATATTTCAAACCATTTAAAAACCAATATTAATTAAATGTTCCACCCAAAAGATAACAAGCCTCCAAAACCAATTTAAACTACTTCGAAAAAACATATAATTAATAAACTCGGCCACCATAAGCCTTGTAAAAAAGAAATATTGCAAGGTCCTTTAATACATTAAATCTTAAAAAATTAAACTTAAAAATTAAAATAACCAATATATTAATACCCTCCATATAACCTAAACCTACCACATTCTTAAAATTAAAAAAATACTTATAATTAAAGATTTCTTAATAATTGTTAATACCAAAATAACCTTTCAATAAGCTAATAACATTCTTTAATAAACCATTTTAAATAATTAATTAAAAAAACCTACCTTAATTATTAAATAACAATAGTTTTCCTTTAAAGGTTAAATTAAACTTAATAATATTAAGCTTAAAGTTAATTTAAATAATTAATTTTTAACTTTTATTAAAACCAAAGATTTTATATTAAAAAAATCTAATTTAAAAAACAATTACCCTTGCTTTAATATAAATGAAGAAATGCATCGTTAAAAACTTAAATAATATAAAATTTTATAATTTGCTATTATTAATAAATTAAACTAAATAATATCCACTTTAAACTTTAAGAAATACAAAAAAATTAAATCTTAATATAATACATTTCATTAAAAAAAAATTAAAAATAAAATTAAATTTTAAAAATAAAAAATAAAACCTTATTAACTTAAAAGTAAAAGATTTAATAAATTATTATTAAATAAATTTTTTATTAATTAACCGGGTAACATCGTAATAATCATTATTAACCTTATTATAATTTAATCATTATTTAAATTAAGATTTAAGATCATTAGGGATAAAGGCTTTACATTAAAAATTTACACCATAATTAAATTAAATTATCATCCATTTTATAAAAACATAATAATTAATACTTATAAATTACTTAACTTAATAAACCACAAGAAATTCTTTATTTTAAAATTTATAATCTTAATAAATCCAAATAAGATAATTTAAATAAATATAATAACCTTCCCAATCATTACTAAAAGCAAAAAACTAATTAAAAAAATCCTTAATAAAAAAAATAAACTTAATATTAATAACTTAACGTTATTAAACGTTGCTTTAATTAAAGATTTTTATATAAATATAATTTTTAAAACTCGTTTTCATAACGTCGGAATCTAATATTATAAACTAAACTACTTTTTAAGATTTAATATAAATATCATTAAAAACACCTTAATTAAAAAATTAAAAAAAAAACATAACTTAATCTTCTTTAAATATAAACCTTTTTCCATTTATTTTAAAATACCTTACATTTTATTAATAATCATCCCACATAACATTCCTTAAAACATAATAAAGATTATTCCAATATTAATAATTAATACAATTAAACCTCAAAAGCTTACCAAAGATCCTTAAATACTTAGAAAAAATAATAAAACCTTATAACATTTAAAATCAAATCACTTAAGTTTAAAAGCTTTTAAGAATTTAATCTTTAAAACTAAGAACATATAAATTAAAAAAACACCTTATATTAAATGCAAGACTTATTTAATTATAAACGCCCAACGAATAATCTTAAAAAAAAAACTTAAATCTTGAATACTTAAACCTTTTTAAAAAATATTTTAAGACTTTTTTTTTTTCAAAATAAAATATAACAAATCCAAATACTTATTAATAATTAAAAATAAATATAATAAAGTTCTTTAAGGCTTTATATTAATAAATAAGACTTATATATTAATTTATAATAACATATAAAATTTCAAAAACTACGTTAAAAGGACTTATAAGCTTATAATAACTAAAATACGCCATAATAATGACATAAAGGTGATTAAGATATAAGGTTACACACTATATAAGATTTGGGCTTAGTAAAAAAACATTAAAATAAAGTTTCCACCAGCTTATACGAAAGAACCCATTAATAATATTAAGGCAATTAAAAAAGAAGTAATTAAAAAAGCCTTAAATATAAAATTTAAAATTAACCTTTTAATTAAATTATAACCAAAAATCATTAAAGCAGCCATATACTTAATTAACATAAATTTAAATTTTACACACCATATATAAACATTAAAAAAAATATTTAACAATTAATTTAAAAAATATTTTCGTTTTTACGCTCTTTAAATTACAAAGGCATTAATAAATAATTTAAAACTTAATTAAAACAAGATATACGCATATAATTATAAAGCGTACCCGTTGAAATTAAACATATAAAATTAAAAAAACAAGAAATTTTATAAAATAAAAAATAAAACTCATATTAAATATTTTATTAAATATTAAACATCCAATATATATTAAATTTAAATCCCTAAAATAAATTAAATAATCATTATAAAAAATATAATATTTAATGAAAAAACATTTTACTTTTTTAAATAAAAAAAAATAACGTTAAAAATCAACGCTCTAAAAATTAAACAAATTATTCTTAAAAAGTTTAATAAAATAATATTCGTTATTAAAGTATTAAATTTATGGGACAAAGGAGCTAAAATAACCCTTAAAATTAACCCTAAATTTAAAGAAAGGCTTAAAGATAAGTAAACACCTTAAGAAAACGATTTAAATAATTAATTAAATAATTATAACTTAAGGGTAAAAATAAATTTAACCGTAAAAACAAATAATAATTTAATTATAAAAATGATTAAAAAAATCATCTTAAATTAATTATAAAGATTAATAACTCCTTAAACTATATTAAAGGCAAAGGAAAATCTCGTTTATAAATAAATTATTCCCATAGAAAAAGATTCCTTAAAACACCTTACTCTTATAAAAAAAAATTCTTACAAAAATAACACTCTTATAAAAAAAAGGTTTTAATAAACAATTAAACTAATTTAAATCATTCCCATAAAAAAAGGTTTTTATAAAAACAACATTTCCATAAAAAAAAACGAGTTTAAAACACCAAATATTACACTTGTAAATTTAATTAATAATAATACATTAACACCATAATTAAGTAATTAACCATAACGTAAAAAACGAAATAAACCAAAAAGCTCGTTAAATTAACTTAAAGAAATGCTTTCAATAAAATCTAATAACTTAATAAATAACTTAACATTCCGCCTTTAAATTACAAAATAATAACCCATATAACAATCCCATTATATAAGAAATTAAACACCAAGGAAATACATTAAAAACAATAAAAACAACTTCTTAAATAACTTAATCGTAACAATTTTTATTAACTTATTTTATAAAAACAATAATAACATAATAACCATTCTTAACAAAAATAATTTCTTTTCCTTTTTAACCACCTTTATACTTAATTAATAAAAGGTAATTAAAAAAAGAAATAAAGAACATTAAACATTATATATTATATTCGTAGCAATAATCCATTAAAACAAAACCACACATATTAACGTAACTTTAAATAAAATAAATATTCATTAAAATAAACTTTTATAACCCCCTTTAAAGTTTTAAAAAGATTTAAACATTCATCTTTTAAATAAACATTTTAAAAATAACGTTAAAAATAAGATTAAAGCAATAATAAAAAAAAATATTTAAAAAATAATAAAACATAACCAAACCAAAAATACACCGCTTCTTTTAAAATAAATTTTTAATTATAAATTTAATAAAAATAAATATCTCAAGATTTATAAATCCAAATTAATAATAAAAAATAATCTTTAACACTTAACGTTTTAAAATACATACGCCATAACACTCGCAATAAAATCTTTTAAAATCATAATAACATTAATAACATATTTTAACTTAAACGTTAAACAATACGATATTAAAAATATTTTTATTAACACACTTTTAATTAAAATACTTTTAATTATTTATAAACTTTTAAAAAACTTTAAAAAAAACAATAAAATTATTAAACTTTTAAAAACTTTATATAAATTATAAAAATCTTTTTTACTTTAATATAAAGAATTAACACACACATTTAAAAACATAAAATTTAAATCTTTATTAAAAAAACCATATTTCTTTTATTTAACCGATTATAAAATTTACGTACTCGTTTATATTAATAATATTTTAATTTTAAACCATAAAAACAATAAAGTTCAAGCCCAAAAAATCATAAACTAACTTAAAAAATCATATAAAATTAAAGATTAAAAACTTATTAATTAATATTTAAAAATTAAGATAATAAAAGATCATATAAATCACATAATTTCTTTATTCCATAATAATTATATTAAAAAAATTATATCCAAGTTTAACTTAAACAATAATAATTAAATATTTATTATACCATTACTTATAAAAAAATTAACCAAATTTAAAGAAATAACTTCCAAAGAATAAATCAAAGTTTACTAAAAGCGCATAAAATTAATTTTATATATAATAATAATAATAAAACCAAATATAACATATGTTATAATATAATTATTACACCATTTATTAAATCTAAACCTATAACACTTAAATATAATAAATTAAATAATTAAATATTTATATATTATAAAATTCCTTTACATTAAATATAAAAATAAGAAAATAAATTTATAAACGTTTTAAATTTCAAATAATACCTTATTTATAAATAACCTTAAAACTTAAAAATCATTTTATAAATACATTATTTCGCTTTATAATAAAATTATAATTTAAAAAACAACACATTAAAAAACCGTTTCAACCTTAATTACCAAAGTTAAATTAATCGTAATATTAAACATAATTAAAAAAACAATAACTTTTAAACAATTTTTTAAAGTTATATAAATAAATCTAAAATTAACATAAAAGATTTTTAATAATAATTAATAAATAATTAAGCTTATAATAAATAACAAAAAAAAAATTAATATAAAATTATAACATATTAATATACATAATATATAATTAAAATAAAAATATATAAAAAATACTTTTAAAATATTATATTTCTTAATAAATAAAATACCAACAAACAAGCTCATTAAAAATTTTTCTAAATAAACATTCAAACATTTTAAAATATTACTTAATTTATAAAATACTTATAATTTAATTAAAGTTATAAATTAGGAATTAAGAGATTAATTTAATTAAATTTAAAAGATAATATTAATTTATATAATTATTAATTATAAAAATAATAAAATATTTTTATAATAACCTTTAAAATAAATTTATAAATAAATAAATTAATTAATCATAAAATTAATAAATTCCATAAAAAATTACTTAACTTAAATACACCATTTAGCCGCCGAAAAACCAAGTTAATAATTATTATTAAACCCATTTTCATTATTATTTTCATTTAAATTAAACTTATCGTTAACATAATTAACACCTTTTTATATTAATAAATCACGTAAAATAATTCTTATTATTATTGTAAAATAAGTAATATCTTATTATAAATAATTAACATTAATTAATTAATAAACATTAAAAAATAAAGCTTACTTTTTTCTTATTATTAATCTAAGCTTAAATAAACTAAAAGGCAAATAAAATTATTATCCAAAATTTAAAAATCATTAATTAATATAATTTAACGCATTATTAAACTTAAAAATAAACATTTATAATATTTCACACAAATATCTTAATACACACCATTAACACCAAAACCTTAAACCAATTAAATTATAATATACCTTTAATAACTTACTAATAAAAACATTACAAATACAACTTAAATAAAGCTTAACACACTACTTAACCCTCTTAAAATAAATATAACGTGTAAAAATAAAAAACCTTAAATAACTTTCGCAATTTTTTTTACCCCTTAAAAAATAAAGGAATAAAATAATAAGCATAATACTAAGGTTAATAATTAACATAAAGCTAATTCCATTAACTTAAAACATAATAAACATAAAACCGGCTAACGCATTAATTAATAAATTACCAAAACCATTAAAATTATTAACTTAAAAAATAATAAACATAAAACTAAATTAACCATTAATAAACACATTTAAACCATTCATCCCATTAACATTTAAATTATAATCTTTTTCAATATATTATTCATTAAGAAAACTTAAAACATAATCCTTAAAAGAAATACATAACGTAAAAAAATCACGTATAATGAAATAAAAAAATTATATAAAGCCGTTTAACACCTTACCCTTATAAACGTAAATAACACGCTTTTATTTACGTTTCTTTAATTCACATTTACTTAATTTACCCATATTCGCAATTATTACATAAATTAATTATTTAAATATATAATCTTTAAATTTAATAATTAATAAATAAATTATAAAAACTAAAGATTAAACTTAATCAAATTAAGTGTGGATAATTAAACTTACCATTACAAAATAAGTGTGGTTAATTAAAAAAAAGTTAGATCTAAGAAATTAATAACTAAAAGAACCTACCTTTATATACCCATTAAAAAAAAACATAAACCATAATGATTTCCATGGCACCCATAAAGCTATTTACAATTAAGTTAACAACCATTATATAAATAATTTTAAATAAACCACCCTACATATAAAAATAATTACTTAACCATTAATTAATCCATGGAAAAGCAAATAATTTAACTTAATATAACGTAAGGATTAAAGTTAAAAAAAAACAAACATTCATTAATTATTTCATTTATCACCTTATATATAACATATTTAAAACTATAATATAAAACTTAATAAAACAATTAACTTATTAAGGAAACTAACTTAATTAAAAGGTGTATTATGGGAATTTAACTATTATATAATATAATCATTTAAACTTAAATATTTATTATTAATCCCATTCCAAAGAACGAAGCTCCCTTTACATTTAATAATATATTCCTTTCATTATATAACAAATCTAACACCTTAAAATGATTATGTAATATTATTACATAAAAAACTTTAATTTTTTATATTTATAAAATGTGGTATATATATATAATGTGTTTTTTATTTACTTTATTTTATAATTAACTTTAATGATTTTTTAAAAGTTAAGTTTCCATTTTATTAAATCTTTAATTTAAACTTTAAAATTATTTTCTTAAAAAATAAAACGTAATAAAATAAAATAAAAAAAACCTTTAATAAAATATTTATTATAACTTTATATTTATAATAATATTTAAAAATGTAAAAAATGTTTTTTTTAATAAATTTATATAATTAAATTAATGTAATTAATTTAATAATACGTAAACATTAATACATTAATATATAATTATTCCGAACATTAAATTTAAATATTATTATAAAAACCTTAAATTTAAAATTTATAATTTTATAAAATTTATTTATAATTATATTAAATTAAAATAAACTTTTTTTATATATTTTAATAATTTAATGTAATATTAAATGTTTAAAAAATTACCTTTATTAATAATAAAATATATTTCCATTTTAATTTTAATTTAAATTTTTAAAAAAATTACTTAAACTTTTCATTTTTATAAATTATAAAATTAAAGTTTTTTATTTTTAAAATATTCTTAAATTCATAATTTAATATTAATAATTTAACTTTATTATTATATAAATCATTTATATTAATAAAAATAAATAATAAATTAAAAGCTTTATATTATAATATAACACGCGCCATTTATTAATTAATAATATTTATAATATTTAAATCGTTATTTATAAATAAATAATCGCTTTTATTATTAATATACTTTAAAAAAAACCTTAACACATTATTTTTTATAAATTACTTAACATTATTTTTAAAAAAATAATATATTAAATATATATTTACAAAATATTATATATATAATTATTTACTTTTTATAAAAATTAAATATTAATTTACGAAAGTTATATAATATGTTATTAAAATAATAAAAAAGCTTTAAAAGGAAAAGATTATAAACCGGTTATTAATAACATTTAAAATTAAATTAATTATATTATTAATAAACGATTTAATTATTAAAAATAAATGTTTAAAAAACTTAACGAATATACGTGTAAAGCCGTTTTAAATTTTATCCCATTAATTTACATTATTAATTTTATTTTATGGTTTATTTAATAACTTTTTTATAAATAAAAATGTAACATTAATTTACATATAACGATGTTTAAAAATACCATATTTAAAAGCTTAAAAAGCGGATATTATTATATTTTTAAAAAATTTTAATGTGATATATTTATATCGAATTAAATAAATATACCATAAATAATTTAAATAAATTAATAAAAGATCGATTTATATAAAGAATTTTAAATAATTACATTATATTATTATTAAATTAAATTTATACATGATAATTAACGTATTTTATTAACACGTTTAATTTAATATAAAAAAAATATTTTATTTTATAAATAATATTTTTAAATTTAAATTTATATATAAAAACACATATCGTTTTATTATTAATTTAACTTTATAAAATACGAATTTTTATTAAAAGTCATTTCTTATAAAATATATTATCCACTTTTTATTTAATAATAAGTTATAATTAATTTAAAAAAAAATATTAATAATAATATATATTATTATATATTTTTAAATTTCATGTTTATAATAAAAATATTATTAACATTTATTATAATTATTATTAAAAGATTCATTTATTTAATAAAGTATTAATTAAATAAAAATAAGGTTATTTAAAGTGGTATATATAATGTGTTATATTGTGATAATTAATTTTATGATTTTTAACCGCGATAAACGCGTTTTTAAAAATATATAAGTTTTAAAGTTAATTAATTTAAAACCCATTACCTTTTTAACCTTAATTATTTTAATACACCCTTTTAAATTTAATAACATGGTTAATTTAACGTTAATTTAATTTATAATATTTTTATTTAATTAATTTATAATAATTTTTAAATTTTTATAAAAATATTTAAAAGCTTTAATATAAAGTTTTTAAAGTAAATGCCACTTTTATAATATGTTCACTTTCCCGTGATAAACATTAAAATACGTGTAATAATATATACCTTTTTTTTAAAAAACGTAATAATTTTAATTACTATAAGTATTAATTTTAAGTTAATTATTATTTAAGTTCGAATTTTTATAAAAGTTATTTAAAAATTTATTATAAATTTTTAAAATAACCGCCATTTTTATAATATTAATTTTACATTATAATAATATTAAAAATATAATTGCTTTATAAAATTAATTATTATAAATATTAAATATATATTTTAATTATTATTACATTTTTTTAAAATATGCTTTATATTTAAATTTTTATAAGGATATTTTAAAAGTTTTAATATGAAATTTTTAAAGCAATTATTATTTTTATAATGTTAATTTTATATTATCGTAATAATATTAAAAGCGTTATTATTTTATAAAATCTTTTATTATAAATGTTTTATTTAATTAAATTACCGTCGCATTTTTTTAAAATATTAAACTTTTATAAAGATATTTAAAAGTTTTAATATAAAATTTTTAAAGTAATTATTACTTTTATAATAATGTGTTTATTTTACCGTAATAAATATTAAAATATGTGTAATAATATATACCTTTTTTTTAAAAAACGCGATAACTTTAACCGTTATAAGTGTTAAATATAATTTAATTATTATATTTTATTCGAACTTTTACGAAGGTATTTTAAAAGCTTTATTATAAAGTTATTAAAGTAATATATTTTTTTTAATTTTACTTTCTTTTTTAAACTTTTATTTATTTTATTAAAAACGTTTTTCGATTAATTAAATCCGTTTTTTTTTTTTTATAATTTTCTCGAATATTAAGTTTAAATTAATCATTGTTAAATTAAAAATTATCGTTATTATTATTAAATTAAAAATTATTATTAAAATAAAAGTTATTATTAAAATAAAAGTTATCGTTAAGTCGATTATTTTCATTATTATTTTAAAGATTATTATCGGGTTAAAAATTATTATTAAATTAAAAATCGTTATTAAGTCGGGAATTATTATTAAAGTTAACGTTAAATTAAAAATTATCGTTTAATTAATATTCTTTATTAAGTTAATTATTAAGTTAAAAGTTATTATTAAATTTCGGGAAAAAATAAATCGGTATTTTATATATTAATTCGTTTTCCTTGTATTATAACGATTTTATGTAATTTTCCTTTAATTCCTTTACCATTTTTAAGTAATTTAAAACCACTTTTTTTTCCTTAATTTAATTATTAACGATTTTTATTATATTAACCTTTTTAATTTTCTTTTATATATATGTAAACTTTTTAAACCATCGTTTTATTTAAAGGGACTTTAATATTATAAGCTTTTTTAAAACTTTTTCTTATTTTATAAACCATTTTTTTAAGCTTTTATTTAATTATTCCTTAAAATGGAATTTATATAATTTTTTAAACCTCGTTTTTTACTTAATTAATTTTTAAGTTTTTATCGGTTTTATAACCATTCGTAATATTATTAATTACGTTTTAATATTTTTATTTAAATTAAAGTAATAATATAAATTTTTTTTAATTATTTCTTAAATTTTAATTCGAAAATTTATAATTTCGGCCGTAATAAATATCCATTTATATATTTCGTATTAATATATAATAAACGTTTAATTTTATAACTTTTATTTATTACGATTTAATTAATCGATTATTTTATTAAATAATTCATTTAAATTTAAAATCGATGATTATAATTTTAAAACGATATTTAACTTTAAGTTTATATATAATTAAATTATTTTAAAAATAACCGATTTCGTTTAATTTTATTATTAACGCCATTGCATTTAATTATTTAAGATCGTTTTTAAGTTATTTATCGTGTTATTTTTCTTTAATGTAAACCGATGGGTTTTTCGTGAAAAATTCGATGGGGTTTTTTTTTTCGGTGAAAATTAAATTTCGTAACGAAAAATGGTTTTTAAAATAATCGTTCGCGTACCGGGCTTATAATTATTAAAAGTTTCATTTATTTAATAAAACATTAATTAAATAAAAATAAAGTTACTTAAAATAATATACATGATATATTATATTATAATGGTTAATTTTATAATTTTTAACCGTAATAAACACGTTTTTAAAAATATATAAGTTTTAAGGTTAATTAATTTAAGACCCACTGCTTTTTTAACCCCGGTTATTTTAATAACCATTAATTCGAATAATAAAAAAGTTATAAATGTTATAAAAAAAGAAAAAATTATATTTTATTAAATTTAATTTAATAAAAATTAAATAAATATTTACATTATTATTAAAAAAAAAAAATGTTACATTTAAAATTAATTAAATTAAAACGTGTATAATTTTTATATTAATTAATTATTTTTAATAAAATTATTTATATAATAATTTAATAACGGTAAAAAAAAACACATTATAAAGTACGTAATATTTATTTTTAATTAATTTATTTTAAAATAAAAATATTTTATATATAACATTTAATTTATTAATATAATATTTTTCCGATTCCGTTATAAACCATTTTAAATTTTTTTTAAATTATTATTATAATTACGAAATATTTAATTATTTTATAATAAAATTTAAAAATTATTTAAATTTTATTATTTAATTTTCGTTATTAATTTATATTTTAAATATTAATAATACGGTATAATTAATTATTTTAATTATTTAAATTTATTACTTTAATTACCCGAAAGGTTTTTCTTTATTATTGTTTTTTCGCGCGGTAAATAACGGCGGTGTTAATTATAATATAATATATATTACTTATTATATTTTAATTAAAAACGTGTGGCTTCGTAACGAATATAACGATATATTAAGTTTATATTTAACCGAATTTTCTTCGAAAATAACACCCGCCATTTCTTATTTTATTAATAATATTTTTTAATTTTTTAATATATTTTATTAAATTATATTATTATATTTTTTATTAATTATATATATAATAATAAATATTTTATTACATTTAATTTTTTTTATTAAGTTTTTCTTTATAAAAACTTATTAATTATATAATATAATTTTAAAATATATTTTATTTTAATATAAAAAAAATTAGTTTTAAAAAAAATATTTCGTAACGTTATTATTATTTATAATAAATGTTATTAAATTATTTAATTATATTATAACATTTAACATTTATATATTATTTTTGTTTTTATTATTTTATAATTTACCATAAATAATATATTTTAATACGTATAAAGTAAAAAAAATAAAAACTTATAACCGATAAATAACATAAATAATAAAATATTATTTCGTTTTAACATTTATTACATAATTAATAAATTAAAGTTTATTATATTTTTAAAATTTATTAATAAAAAATATAAAATTATATTCCATTTTTTACATTTATAATTTCGTTATGTTTTTAAGTAAAAAACATGGTTCCATAATTATAAATGTTAAAATATTTACAACGTTTTTTACAAATACATATTTATTACGTTCGTTTAATTTATATTTTAAAAATACATATTTCGATTTTTTTTAATTAAATAAAATAACTTTTAAATCCGTATACGTAAGTTAAATACGTTTAAATTTCTTTTTAACATCGCTTTTAAAATTATTAAATTAATATTTAAAATTCATAAATTAGCACCACCTTTTAATTATATGAAAAAACGTTTTTAAAATAAAGTTAATAAAAATTATCATTAAATTTATTCGGTTAAAAAAAAAGAAATAATATGCTTTATTAATAAAGGAAAAGGTTTTAAAAAACATTATAATAAAAGTAATACCAATATTAATAAAAAAGGTTTTTAATTTTAAAAGTTTTTATAAATTTTTAATTTAAATAAGTTCGTGTTATTAACGTTATTTTTTTTTAACTTTAATTTTAACGATAATAACATAAATAATAAACATTTAAATAATAAATTTATAATAAAGTTTTTTAATATTTATTACTTTACTTTTAAAAAACCATGGTTTTTTTATATTTAATATTAATGTTAACATTAATATATAATTTAATAAAATGTTTATTAATTTAAATATTATTAATTATAAATATTATGAATTTAATAAACTTAAATAAAGAAAAATATTAATATAAATAAAGAAAAATAACCATTCATTTAATTAATTAATGTATTTATTATTTATTTATTTAATTATTTATTTATAATATATTTTTTTTAATATAAATTAATAATAATTAAAATTATTATATAATTAAAAATAATATTAAATCCATTATATAAATGTTATAAATTTCATCCATTATATGAAAAATATTAAAAAATATTTAAAACCACATATAAATCGCCATATAATTAAAAATATTAATAATTAATAAAAATTTAATTAATTTAATTTACTTTTTTTTTATTATAATTTATATTTTTTTTAATTTTATTATTTCCCACCTTTTTAACCCGGGTTTAAATTTCTTATAATTACATAATTAAATAAGTTTTAAAAAGCACTTTTAATTAATTTAAATTATATTTTTTATAAATTATTTCATAATTAATAAATTAAGGTTTAAAATAAATATTTATAAAATAAAAAAACCTACGCGAAATATATTATAAAACCATTTTAATAAAAAACTTTTAAATACATTTAACTTTTAATTTAATTTTTCATTTATAAAACGATTTATATAAAATGTAACTTAAATTAATTAAAAGTCCTTTTTAAGATTTATTTAATTATATAATTATAAGAAATTTAATAAAAGATTAAAAAAAAAGAAAAAAGAAAAAAAAAAGGTATATAAATGGGTATAAGTGCGTAAATTTTTTTAAGTTAAATTAAAAGTATAATTTTTAATATATGCATTTATATAAAAATTTATATGTAAAAAAAAGTACCTTTTAATATTATTTTTATATAACGGATAAAATTAATAACATTTATATAACGGATTTAACATTATTTATAATTAAATTAATATATTAATAATTACTTAAATAATTTATTAATATATTATATTAAATTATATATAACATTATTTTTTACTTATTTATATAAATAATTAATATATATTATAACGGGTAATACATGTTAATTATATAATATAAGAAATATTTTTATATATAATTTTATATAATAACATTAATATATAAAACATTTAATTTAATTTTATTTTACTTACATTTTAATTAATATTAAATCATTAAAAAATAATATTAATGTAATATATTTTATGTATATATATTATATATTATTTAATAATTTTACCTTTTATTAATTATTATTAAAATATTTATTTATATTTTATTTTTAAATTAATACTTTTCATTATATTATTTAAAAATCATTTATATTTAAGTTTATAAAATTAAAATATCATAATTTATTAAGTAAAAAAACAACTTAAAAATAACCTTAAAAAATAAAAAAAAAATAAAAAAAAAAAGATTTATTATTATCCATTATTAATAATTTTAATAAAATTAATTTAAAACGATTAAAATCTTAGAAATTATTTGTTTTTTTTAATTATAATAACGGGATTTAATTAAGTCGGGTTTTATTGTAATAATTTTTTAAAGAAATTATAAAAGTTAAAATAATTATTTTATATATATAAAATATTATTTATAAGTTTTAAAACACGTTTAATATGTTTTATATGGAAAATTAATTAAACGTTTAACATTTATTAAAAAAATAAAATAATATTAAAGTTTTTATAAAATATAAAATTAATATTTCATTTTTATTATTATTATTAAATATTTATTTAACATAATTTAACGAACATTATTATTATATAATTTCAAAACTTATAATTTTATTAAATATATATATTTACGTATATATCCCACCTTTTCGTTATTAAAAAAACCCCCGGACATAAATTTTTTTTTAATTAATATTTTCATAAATAACCCACGTTATAATAAATTAAATTACGAAATAAACCCATTAATTAAAAAAATATAAAAATAAGAATTTAAATTTTTAAGAATTTAATTAAAAAAATAAACTTTATCGTTTAAAGCTTACCGTTAATAAATAATATATTAATAATGTTTAATTTACCTTAATTATTAAAATTAAATTACTTTAATAATATTAATGAAATTAATTTAAAAATAAGGTTATTTTTTTATAATTTTAATAATTTAAATTAAAAATTATCCAAGTTTATAAAATATAATAATAATAACGTAAAATTTTATTAATTTATATTTTAAATTAAGGTTTTTTTATAAGTTTTAATAAATAATTTTATTTATGAAAATTCATAATAATCTTTTATTATTTTCCTTTTCTTTTTTAATATTTTTATTAATTAAAAATATTTATTTTATTATTAAACGATTTATTTAATTAAAGTTAATAACTTAAATATTATTTATTAATGTTAATAAATTTAATTATTTTTTTTTATATTTTTTAAAATATAATTTTTTTTTAATATAAAGTTATTAACCTTTTTTTAATGTTAATTAATAAACGTTATTATAAAAAATTAATATTAATATTCCATTAAATTTTTTATTAAAATAATTAAAACGTTAATAAAAAGATTCTTAAATTTCTTTAACGTTTAAAATTTTTATATGTTATATATATTACAATTATTAATTAAACATTTAAATATAAATCTTTTTAAAATAAAATATATAATGGTTATTAACCGTGGATTAATGAATGTTATTAATAAACTTTATTTTTCATAATGAATTATTTTAATAAAATGGTGTTAATAAAAATATAAAACATATAATATAATAATATTATATTATAATTACATTATAATTATAATATTATTATATTATATTTATATTATTATTATATTATTACCACATTATTATTATATTATTACCACATTATTACCACATTATTATTACATTATATTTATATTATATTTATATCGTTATTACATTATTATAACATTATTAAAATAATATTAAATTATTATTAACGTGGTTTTAATAATTTATTAATTTATTTAAATATAATAATTTTTTAATATATTATTATTAATTAAAAATGAGGATTTACATTTTATAAAATAAACTTAAATTAATTAATAAGTTTTAAATTTATTTCGGAAATGTAATTTATGTTTAATAAAATGTTAAATAATAAATAAATTTAAAATAATAAATTTTTATTTAAATTATATTAAGCTTTTTAAATATTAATTTTTAATATATAAAATATAAATAATATATAATTATTATTTTTTTTAACGCTTATAATATACATAATAAACATTTAATTAACTTTAAAATTAAAAAAAACATGGTTTATATATTTATTAATAATACGTTTATATATTAAGAATTTTTATTTAAAAAAATAAATAAATAATTTATAAATATTTATAAATCATTTAAAACATTATTAATTAATAATATATTAATAATTTTTTCATTTAATATCGAAAAAACATTATTTACGGATTTAATTTATTCTTTAATATTATTAAAAAAAGGTAATTAAAATAACATAACTTTTATTTAAATAAATAAAATAAATATTATTATTAATAAAATTAATTAATAATTTAAAAATACATTTTATAATATATATTTAATATTATTAATAATATATTATCGTAGTAATAAATTATTAAATTAAAGAATAATAAAGTTAATAATAATATTTTTTTCATTTAATAATTTTTCATTAATTATTTAAGTAACCATTATATTATTACGTATTAAGCTTTTAATTTTTTAAATATATTATTCATTATTTTTTCATTATTTTTTATATTTTTTTTATAATTAATTATATAAAAATTATATATTTAAAATTAAATTAATATTTAAATTATTTATAAGAAAAATAAAAAAAGTTTTATTATAAAATTAAAATATATTTAAATATTTTTATAAGTAAATTAATTTAATAAAAGGATTTTTAATTATATTATTAATCTTTATAAATATAATACGCTTTTTAATTTAATTATTATATAAAAAGTTTAAATTTAAAAAAAAATTAATAATAAAAAATATAAAATTATAATGTTAATAATATTTATATTATATAAATAAATATTTAATAATAAAATAATTATTTATATGTTATTTAATATTAAAATAAAATATATATTTCTTATTTTTTTTTTTTTTTTTTTTTTAAGTAAATTTATTATTTTTTTTTTTTACGGGTTTTTATATATATTTATTTACTTAAATAAATTACATGTATATATTATTTATTAAACATTTAACGTTTTTTATTTAACTTTATTCATATTATATAATAAATAATTAAAACCTTAATAAATTTATTATATAATTATTATATAAAATAATATTTCCGGTTTTTTAATTTAATTTTTATTAAATAATAATTAAATATTATATTTTAAAAAAGTATTTTTTTAATTATATTAATAATTAATGGTTATAATGGGTATAAGTTTACCTTTTATTACATTTAAATATAATAAAATGTAATTAAATAATTTAATTAACTTTACGTTTACATTATATATATTTAAACCATGCTTTTTTTATAATTAATTATTAATGTTTTAATTATAATTATTATATATAAAAGAATTATTTTATTAAAAATATATGGTAATTATAATATATACCATTAATGAATAAATAAATATTATTTATATAAATTATAAATAAAATATTAAATTAATATTTAATAATATTATTAAATAAATTTAATTAATTTTCGAATAATCTTTTTTTTTCCTTTTTTTTTAAGCGGTATATAAGTAATATTAAATGTTTATTCTTTTATTAAAAATAAATTAAATAATATTTATGATTTTTTAATATATAATTATTAATAATAAATATTAATATATTTAAAACGTAATATTTAAATATTTAAATAATTTTATTTTTTAATTATTCGCTTTTTTATTATTTATTTTAAACTTTTTAAATCTTTTTTATTTATTAAATCGATAATATTTAAAAATTTTATTATGTTAATTTTTAAAATATATTTAAAACGATTAAATCGACGGTAAATTAATTTAATTTAAAATACTTTTTATTAAAAACGAAATGTTAATATTATTATATAAAATAATAAGTTTAATAATTTTATTAATAATAAACTTAATTTTAATTAAAATTAAATGAAAACTTTTAATTAAAATTTAACGAAAAAAAAATATTTTTTTATATAATTTATAACATTTTTTAATTTTTTAATTAATAATAATTATAATTAATTAAAAGTAATAAACGATATTAATATATTTAATTATATTATTTAAGTTTTAACGAAAATTAAAAAAACGTTTATTAATAAAATTATTATTTTAATAATTTAAAATTTAAATATATATTTAATTAATTTTATTAAATATTAATTTAATAAAATTAATTAATTATAATTATAATTTAAAATTAAATGGTGTATTTTTTTTAATAATTAA